>JAPFUP010000356.1:0-12148 GCA_030780425.1 Beauveria varroae | reverse complement strand
TTAGATTACAAATCAATTTGGTCGATTTAGATTTGAATAGATTTGGATAGATTTGAATTCATTTGAGTTCATTTGATTTGAATTTATTTGTTGACAAGCCTGTCGTAGACTTGTTCGCCTGCCGCAGAACGCGTAGTTCCACCCACACTAGTGCACAATAGTAAGCTTAAAGTTCCGAAACTGTTCTTCGATGAAATGGACATAAGTCTTCGCCCCATCAGAGTTTGGAATTTCTCCGTAGTTTCGCGTAACGCGGGCGGTTGTGTATATCGCAGCATCGGATATCGATAGCCGACCAACGTATGAACAAAGAGACGGCCGATATTGAATCAAATATATAACTCTACTTACTTGTTTTGCGGCTGCATTATTCTCTGAGAATCTAGATGTGCAGATGGCTTGATGAAGGACATACAAAGAAGAAGGGTAACACAGGGACGAGTTCAAGGAACAGCATCCAAATATATACGTATTTACACGATTGTGAAGTGGAAAGCGAAGACTAGCCTCGCGACCTATCATCTGCCGGCGAGACATCATAGCCGTACCAACACTCTGTCAATCCGTGACATGAATCAATGTAATGCAGCGTAATGTAGTGTAGTGTAATGTAATATAGCATACAGATGTCGCCTTCAAAATAAATGCATCGCACTCCAGGCCAGGATTATAAGACAGTACATCAAAGTACTTCTTATCATGAAATCATTCACAGGGCTTCCAATAACCTATCCCTGATGGAATCCCTGATGGTATCCTTTGAGTGGCTGTCTGTGATAAGCTGATCACACTGTAATCTGATTTCCCAGGTAATTCTCTAGGCTTGCTGTACCCTGATGTACCTGCCCTGTTGAATCCTTGCTCCCAGGGTAGGGGTGTAATGCATTTATTTTGTAGTGTAATGTAATGTAATAGATGAGCGGGGACGCAGCGCCCTTTTTTAGCTTCCTAGACAAAATTCTCTCCCTTGGCGCAAACCGAGTAGGGGGGATGCGTATCTGGCTAACAGGCCTTAGTGGATTGGGTGCAATGCGATGCAGTGGAATGCACGTAGTCGATTTGATTGCGAAGAGAGGCCCACTCTTTGTCTTGCACGTGAGCTTGGGCTTTCCTGTTAAAACGCCGCCCACCCTATAATTTTTAACCTACATTACATTACATTTCATCAATTTTTTTATCTGAGCCCGCTTCTATGGCTACCCCTTATGTGGAGAAAATTTTGGAAAAAGTCGAAGCGAAAGCCGGGGATCTGGATGGAGAACTCAACCCTAAGGACTTACAGCTTATGACAGGCCGCCTCACGTTTCTTTGGGAATCGAGCCGGTCAGATGCAACAGAAGTTACGGGATGGCGCCACAGACGAAGCCGCCAAGCCTACGAGGCAGTGCAGGATCTTGACTGCCATCTCTTTCTTGCTGTTGTCTTATCTGTTAATCCGACGGAAGCTGGACAAACGAAGTTTCAACCCGTCGTAGATTATTTGCGCAATCTTAGACGGTACGAGACGTACTATTTTACGCCTAGACCATCAACGTCGAAAGCACTGCGCGATCTTGCGGGCAACCCCCACGTCGTGCGTAATGAGCGTTACAGTCGTCTGATAGCAAACTTGTCTCCGGGTGAGTATTGCTATAATATCACTAGCTTACACTAATCATCCGAAAAGAGAACGAGAATACCGTCCAGTTCGCCTTTTCGCAAGTGCCAATAGAGAGGCTCGAGCTGTTACCCGGGCTAGTCCTAGAAGCTATCAACACTAGCAGGAAATTTGCACAGGACAAAAGTCAAGGAGAGACGACAACAACATGCGTGAATATCTTCTTGCGGCCAAGAGAGGAAGACGGAAGCATTGTCATAACCGCCGGTTCGAGAGCCTTGCACGTTATTAGGAACGCCCTTGCAATGTCCGAGTGGGACATCAATAAAACTTGACTCTTTTCCCACTGATCACTTCTGTTTCTTTGCCTTTCGGAACGTCGAAGGATGTCACAGTCTTTATGTTATACCAGTCGACACTGCCCTCCTGGTCGAATATGCGTAGATATGACGTCTGAGCGACCGATACTTTCTTGTCCATCGTGAACGCGGGAAAGATCTTGGAAATGATGTCCTCCTCTACACCCCGAATTGCTTTCGCTCCCTGTGCAGGCAAATGGTCAGTCTTGTATTTACTTCAACCTACTTGAGGGACTTACTTCCTCCTCAGGCTCTGCCATGCTGAGGGAGATTTTGTTCTGCTCTGAAACTCTGTGAGCTCTTCGAGATAGTATCCGTGTTATTTTTCTTGGTATGAAACAGCTGCATCCGACAAAAGTTTATGAGGACCGAGCTTGATAACAGTCAGTCGGTTCAGGACCTTTTTAGCCCCCCGCCCCGCAATGGAGCAATGCCCGAATGAGCGCCCAAGGTAGGACTTGATGCTGGCATGTGACTTACGAGTACTACGTCACATCCTGTGCGGCTGTTCTACTGTCAGTGCTGAAGGGAATTCAGGTCTTGACGCAACAATTTCGAGCCCAGGAGCACGATCAAGTTTACAGGGTGAAAGCATAGCATCGCGGATAATTGGCAGAACAAGGAGACTAGATCACGTAGGACGCCAATTCAGCGGAATTCAGCCACCCTTGCCCCTCAGAGCCTGGCGTCAGACCAGGTATTGCCCCGCTCGTTTCCCTCGCAACCAGCTGTGATTAGTCATGCATTTATGAAGTGATGGACAAATCCGACAGACGCGCGACATACTTGGCCGGAGTTGCAAGATTGACTGACATAGGCTCCATTTACTCCAGCAACTTGCTCTTAACAATCGAACTGTGTTTAATGTGAGATGGAATTTGAGGAATTAGAAGGGCTGCGAAAGCGCCTTGAGGAGGAGCAAAAGTTACGAAAACAAGCCGAGCAACGACGCGACGAAGCCGAGCAGGAACTTAAGCGTCAGACACAGAACACAATGCTGTCAGAGTTCCTTGACGCGTGCCATCAGCATCTCTTTCTTGGTCTATATGTCCAGGAAGACAAAGAATCCTCAACAAAAGGTGACCCCGCGAACGCCGAACAGAAACTCCGCCCGGATCACATCCGAGAATGGAACGATTTTCCGTTGGAGCAAGCTAAGGTTTGGAAAGCGCTGATGGATGCTGATTTCGTCAGCGAGCGCCACTTCACGCCTCTGTTGGTATTAGAGGACAACGGAAAAGACCTACGACAGCGGAGTTTAAGCTCGGAGCTTGACCTAGGATACTTCGAACGGCAAACAGTTGAGACGCGTGTTGCGTCAGTCATTCAACAGCTGCACAAGAACACTCCACTTCGCGAAACGTTTCAACTGAAAGGAGACGTTGCATTCGAAAACCATGCGAATACTTTGACGGACGAGAGAATACTTGTGACAGATATGAGCTCTTTGAGTCTGAAGACAGGCCCTCTACGGCGATCTGGACGCCTTGCTGCGAAATCGGTAGGGACGTCGTCCCTCTCTGCAGCAACCCGCCAAGGAAGCCATCAGAAGCCCCGGCAGCAAAGGCTCGCGCGACCCAAGGCGGATCAGTTCTGCGTCTACAACAAAGGGAGCTCCGAGCGGATACCTGCTTTTATCGTGGAATATAAGGCGCCTCATAAGCTTTCTCTAGCGCACATCAAGGCCGGCCTCATGGACATGGACCTTGATGATATAGTCCGCCTCCAAGAAAATGAGACCCCTGAGATCATATGCCGGCGCGTCGTTGCAGCGGTTATCACCCAGGTATATTCGTACATGGTCACGGGCGGAATTCCATTCGGCTACCTTTGTACTGGAGAAGCATTCATATATATTCACGTGAAGCGTGATGAGCCGGAGTGCGCATACTACTATCTCTCGGTTCCAAAAGAAGACGTTGGCGAGTCTACCGGCTGGACAGCAGACCTTGATGGTGACAACCGCTTGCACCTCACTGCTTTGGGCCAAGTCCTAGCGTTTACTCTTCGTGCGCTGCAAACCACCCCACGGGACAGTGGTTGGATTAAGTGGGCGGAAGCGAAATTAAACAGATGGGAGATGATATACGATGATATTCTCGGCGAAATTGAAGAAAAAGACATTCCGTCTTCCGATTTCAAGCCCAGTACTCGAAGCCGAGATAGATACTTGCGCATGTCTCCGGTGAAGACCAGGGCAAGAGCTATGCTAGCCAGCGCGGCTTCTTGTGACCCTTCGCAGCACCTCTCACCATCAGACGATGATGAAAATTCGGACGAGGGGTTCGACCCCAACACACCGAGCCGAAGTCCACGAGAGCCACGAGCTGTCAACTCTTCCAGTCGCCGGGCTGCCACGAAAGCTTCGAGAGATACGAGCACAAGAGGCGCAGTCCGGGAGTACTGTACACAAAATTGTTTGCAGGGCTTGAAAACGCAAGCTCCACTAGATCCGACTTGTCCAAATGTATCAGTTCATGGTTACAATCGGCATCGATTGAGCCCAGCCGCGCTCATTCGTCGATTATCAAAGCAATTCTCCCCGCAGGACTTACATCCAGATACGCAGCTAGGGTGCAAATCACTTCACACGCATGGAACTCGCGGTGCTTTATTTAAAGTGACCTTGCTCTCTCACGGATACACATTTGTTGGTAAAGGCGTGCCAGCAGAATTCGTTGCCGGTTCACAGCATGAAGAATCTGTGTATGCTCATCTGACTGAGATACAGGGTATAAACGTGCCTGTTGTGTTGGGAGCGCTTGATGTTCCCTCTTTTTACTATGATGGCATTGTGCAAATTGTGCGTATTATGCTTATGAGTCATGCCGGGGCTCCAATTGCGAGAGCTATTACGCAATGGCCAGAACATCGTGATCGCCTGATCCGCAAGGCTGAGATCTCATTGCGAGCTGTGCAGAGGTGTGGGGTACTACACTCCGACCCAATCCCTGACAACATCTTGCGAAATAGCAGAAATGGCCAGATCATGCTGATTGATTTTGAAAGAGCAACCATCCCGGAACAACGAATGCCGCTCATGCCGATGTCGACGAATCGGAAGCGCAAGCGAGTTGACCAATCCGCTAAGAGCCAACAGGAATCGCTTGCTTTTGATCGCGAAGTTCGGAGGCTGCGGAATTACCTGAATTGAAGGGCCAATATGCTCATGCCGAATGAATAAACGGAGCAAATGTTATTTCTTACGCAAATTCTCGGCCATCAACTTATACCTCTTGCAATTCCTATCGCTATTTTGAGTATCGCATTCAAGTGTGGCACGAATCATGACACAGTCCAAATTTATATCGCAGTGTAATTCAATCATCTTTGCTCGAAATAAATAGATTCGTTTCTGCTCATATTGCTCAACACGGAATTTCTTAGATTTAGGGTAGTACATGAGGCAACCCATTTTCCTCACTTTAACTTTGCTAGCAGTACGTACTCGTACAAAGTATAAACAACCAGTGTAAAGGTAAACAATGTTCCCACGATGGCTACAGTGACGATAGCGGTGACTGACCACTGTCCGCCCTGCATGCAATAGACGTTCAGCAGTGTTGAGCCCAGGCCAGTCGCCGAATTTATTAGTGCTGGACTAACATTGACTGTTAAAGGTTAATCTTGAAAGGCCGTACCTTGACTCACGTTACTAAATGACGGTTTATCCAAACATAGTTATGATGCCATTTCCACCAAAGCCATCCCAGCCCGGAGGTTGCAACAACACATGCAGCACATGCAAGCCCTATGACAGGTATATTCCGTGCGGTGGCCATCGAGAACTTAGTCGCAAGCGCAGCCTTCTCCAGCGCCTCCACGTACCGCGCGGAGGTATAGGTAGCTGGGGACAGCAAGAAACCAGCCAAGAGTAGCCACGCGAAAGCACCAGCAAGCACGCCGTATTGCAGGCTAATCTCTTGCTCCATTTGCACCACCATCGCCTGATATCGGGTAGCATAGCGTCTCCGAGCTGTACGCACAGCACGACTCATCTCGTCAGTGGAGTGAAATAATGAAGTGCGGCGTATTGGCAGAGATTGTTAAAAAATAAATGAAAGATAAAGGCAAAAGAAAGAGCATGGAGTGGCATAGCCTAATAGAAATAGCTAGAACTTAGTGTTGACTGCAGGAATGGCAAAGAGCATAAAGCAGCTTACAGATTGCTGCCAGCGGGGATGAAGTACTGGAGCAGGCATGTTTTCGACCTGCCAAGTAGATAGCTACCTAGCTGGACGACCAGTGGCAAACGGATCAAGTATTTTTTACCAACTCGTTCAACATACTTCTGGCCTTGATGAGTAACAGAACGAACAACTATTATTTACAAAGAAAAAACAAACAAACAAACATACTATGTATACACCAATGGGCAAAATGGGCTTCTAGTTTTGGTAAAGTATTTAATTGTCCAACCAATTTTGATGGAACTAAAAACCTGTTAACATTTCTCGAGGCGACGTCAAAATGAAAGCAAAACTCATTCAAACGCTTTTAAGCCTCACCACCATTTTTTTCTCGGTCGCACTAGCAAGTGAAAAACAAGCGTATGCCTGACAGTTTGTTACTATGCTAACCTGACTTGCGTAATATCAACGCATTATGGTTTACTTGCTATTACTACAACTGAAGAACACTGCGCGAAGAGGAAGCCGGAATAGGCCTAGCCTGCCATAGGTCAAACCTAGAACAGCGCCTCGAAATCCATACATATATTCAACGTTGTGAACGAACCACATCATACCTAACCAATTTTTTCTTCATACCTCGACAGTGAGATCATGCGCGACCAGAAACCCATCCTCCCACTCAGAAAACCATCCTCCCACTCCTTGTTGGACTAGTGGCAGCTAGGCCACTGGCATATGGTGTTTGTCAAGCTGGATGCTCTGCGGTTGTGATGGCTTGCTACGCTGCTGCTGGCGCGACTTAGGGCGCAACGGCGGGCGCAACGGCGGCGCCCTCAGTCGTTGCCTGTAACCTTGCGTTTTGCAAGTGCCAGGCAGCTTGCTCGGTTGCTGGATTTGGTCCAAGTACTTGATATTGAAATTGTGGATCGGCTTCATGGCATTATCGATCAGAAGGGACGTACTTTACGCTCTTGATCCTGCGCTGTATTTACCTACATATTGTAGACTTTGTAGCTTTCAACCTGACTTACTCCCTGAGAAGCTGACCTGCTGTGACGTGAAACTTAAGCCACCATTACCTTCTTCCATCCGATCACTTTATTATGTCCCGAAGCTCTCGTATCCATCACAGGAGTAAACTCGCTATTAGTTGAAGGATTAAGGAAAAGTGCATTGTGATCGCAGTTCAGTGCATAGGGAATTCTAACGCAGCAGATGTCTGCAATTGCTTCCTCCCGGTCGAGTACTCCTTGAACCCCGCCGATCGAGGAATTAGGGCAACGATGGATTGCGTCCTCTTTATAGCAGATGACATAAGTACTAAGCTCATTCAAACTTGATCGAAAAAGCCTTCTTGGGTCGCTTATGTGTATTAGTTCGTCAGGACGAGTGGCGTCGCCGACGTTCAGAGTAATACCTGAGCCGTCAAATTCTACTTCATTTTTCTCCTTGTTGTAAGTATGCGCTTGTAGGCTGTCAAAAAACTGCTGTTGAAAATAGCGTATGTCCCCTGAGTAGTCATGCATTATCAAAGCCAAGTAAGTATTTTTAGTCCTGCCTTCTAAGACTCGTGGCGGATCTCGGCCCGCTATATTCGGTATTGGGCGATAGCTGTCCGAGTCCGTCCCTGTCTCCAAGACGCGGTTAATCCATCTTTCATCTCTGAAAAAGTAGCTCCAGAACCGAGAGAAGCGCTGCTGGTTGAAAGACAGAGGTAACCCGTTCCGGGACAAAGGCGGGAGGTGTGATGCAACCTCATTCCAAATTTCAGTTGGAAGCCTCATTGTATTCGTGTGGTGCGATTCGAGATCTCGCGGCCGCTGATGTGTTCAAGATAAATCAGCAGCGCGCATGGCTATATATACTAGTGCAGCGTCGATTGTTGACTAATCTTTCCCATTTCGAGTGCCATTTGTGGCCGACTCATTGCTGGCCTTTTCTCCCTAAAAGGAGCAATAACGAGAAGCAGCACTCTCTTTGACTAGGCTGCATTTCTCTAATGACGCCCATAGTGGCTGAAATAGGTTTTGTGAACAGGCAGCTGTTACAGCTAGCTTCACGTCACTTTGACCAGGAGGACATAGTGAGAATTGTTTTTTCCATCAGTGTGCTTCTAGACTGCCTGCTTAATAGCCATATGTAGGAGATGATGGCTTTAATCTCAGCACGCAGGTAAGCATTGCATTATAGCATGTGGCAGAAAATCCCCGTCAGACACGGAGCGTGGTAAGGTGCTCTCCATGATGGCTGGAGAGGCTTCCAGTGTGGTGGATGCAAAGCGATCACCAAAGATGGCCTCCCAACTCGCAAAGCAGATTCTCACGGAAGTGTTCTCTCCAGCAGAGATACAGAATTTTCTACTGATGCGAAAAAAGGGTCTCCGCAAGACATTACAAGATCAGGCATGGGTTGATGCGACACTAAAATGTAAGAGCAACTAGTCCAAGATGGCCATATTTCAGTAGAGCAGCCGCTTGAAAACTCGCCAGTAGATAACTATAGTTAGCCGGAAGAAATGTATCAATTTGCGATTATTATACTTCAGGGGACGCTGTAGGCCGCTGGCAGCTGCGAATTTGTCTAGCAACTATGGCTGTGAATTGTGACACATGAATGAAAGAGCTGGTGAAGAGAGAGTGAGTGCTAGAGAGAGTGCTAGAGAGAGCGGCGAGAGGGAGTGAGTGAGGGAGTACGACGGAGTGTTGTGGAGAGCGCTAGGAGAGTACCGGGAGAGTGCCAGGGAGTGCTGTGTAGAGCGCTGTGGACTGGTTGAATTACCATTCTATAACACCTACTGCAGACTATTACCCCGCTCGTCGTGAAGCTGCTTACTCAAAACTGAAGGCAGGAAACATGCACACGTTACGATCAGGGCATGTGGATGCGTCTGATCTATCTTTAAGCCGAAGACTGTTTCGAGACAGCTGAACGGCAACATAGGTTCCTGACCAAAGTAATGGCTAGCTATGACCTACTTGACTGCTCAACATACATCCACTATAGGCGGATCAACATACATCCACTATGGGCGAGGAGTTATTCACAAGTTCCGACACCTGCTTCAAATTGTATCTACTTATATCCACCCTAGAAACCTATTTCCAGCGATGCCTTTCCTTCTAGCCGTTGATAACGACCTAGGTGACTCTAAAGCGGGGTGCGTGCCGTCAGGGCTGTATATCGTCTCTGTCAGCTTAGAATACGACACTATAACATTGTCCAACGTATCACGTAGCCTGATAATGTCATCTATGCCGTCATATTCCGGGTCGAGTGGCTCATTTGACATGCGATGATCCTTTGATCCAAAAATTTGGTGTAGGCCCTGGTCTGCAATAAGCTTGTCGAGTTGGTACGGGCAGTTGCTGATGTTTTCTTTTCCGCCGGAGACCCCGTCTATCTTAATGTCGAGTCTCGTATGGAATCCCTTCGCTTTCATCCGCAAGTGTTTGAAGAATGGTTTTCCATCGTGGCATGTGCGTAGCAGCTTTGGCGTCACAAGCAGCTCTGAGGTAGGCTGCGCTTCGTCTCCATGATGGTGTACCAGGGCCTTCAGACGATGGAGCCCCTTTACCAGACACAAAAGCGGCTGTCCCTCTGGCAAACGACACCTCAGTAGCACATGCACGTATTCCGTTGTTGTATAAAATGTCGGTGTCGACACTAGCTCTATGTAGAAGAGGCACGCAATTAGTCGTGCTGCAGCCGCTTGCAGAAGGGCGACATTGCTTCCTTCTCCAGTAGACCGAATGAAAACATCACTATGTCTTTGAATGTCTTTTGTTTCAAGTCTACTATGTCAGCAACGGTCTACATGAAGTTTTTAAGTACTCACTGTGCTAGCTGCGGAGTAATGTTTGAGTACGTTTGCTCATTAATCTGGAGGCAAGCGAAGGCACCATTGGAGCGAAGAACCTGGTCAACATTCCACTCCAGTCCCTTTCCAAAAGAGACTGAAGACGACCTCTTTTGTAACGTTGGCTCTGCAAGATTTTTTATGTGATATTTGCAGTCACCGAGGTCCCATCGCTCCGAGAAAAGTGTGAGGGCAAAGAAGGAACCTGTAAAAAACATGAGGCTTGCGGTGAATGTAGCAGAAGAAAGGCTTACCGATGCCTGACCCAAAAACCAAATCAAAATGCTCATATATTGGCAAGGACATACCAAGATAGTAATGGAGATCCCTCAAGAACTGCCACAATGTCAACTTACTGAAAAGTGAGCCCTCAATCGCTAGGACTCTGATACCCGCGGTTGGTGGCCGGAGAGACGTAGGTTTCTTGTTCAATATATTGCAAAGCGGACACGTTTCTACTTCTACGTTCCAGTTACTTGCTGTCGAGTTCGTCCTGCAGACGAGCACACAAGGATCGCATAATGTATGTCCGCAAGATAAAGGAAGAGAAGGACGTTGTGCAAGACATACAAGACATGTTCGATGACTAGTGCAGCTTCTCCAAGATGGTCTAAACTGTGCAAGCAATTCGATGTGTGAGCGTGCTGATGAGCCCCCTTGTCGCTCTGATGCCAATTCTATATATCGCCGTCGAACGCGCGTTGTAAAGCGCCCAGGGCTCTCAAAGTTATCTAGTCTCGCCACGGTAGTGAGATACAATTTGTCAAACTCATGTCCAGGTTGAAAATCTACAAAAAAAAGTCAGCATGACCCGAATCAAGGCAGAGTGTTGCTCACGCACAGTGCATCTTCGGTGGGTGGGCGTTGAAGTCCAGAGCGGAGGCAATCACCTCCTCACGGTCGATGGCAAGGTGAGAGCTAATATGCATAAAATGGGCTACGTGCGATTCCAGCCCTTTGTAGCTAGGGTTTGGGAGGCGCGCGGCGTGATACAGATCGAGCTGCCGACCATGGCCAGCACAGAAAAGATCGACCGCTGTTTCAAGCAAGTTTTTGAGGTGTTCTGCATTGAAAGCAAAACCGGCTTTTTCACGATAGCTGAAAGCTTCCTCAACATAGGCGTCAACAAGAGGCAGTGAAACGGCTGCGGCGGGCAAAATCTCAATACTCTCAAAAGCTGTCTCGCATCGGGGGGTGGTGGTTTCAGCTTCAGGATTCGCACGAGGCGCAACTCGCCGCGAAACAAACGCTGCCAAACGCAGCCGCAGTTGCGACAAAAAGCCTGGAATGTGGTCATTTTCATTACCATGGACAATGATTAATCGAGGCGGGGAAAGAGCAGGCGAAGCGACTGATTTCTTCACCCAGCCTGCAAGCAATTCGATTACCAACTCGTCATCGCCAATGTCATCCAGGAATAGCAAGACAAGCGGAGTGAAGGGAAGAATCACCTGCCAGTAAAAGTCGAATGATAGTCTCAACAAAGCCTGGTGCGAGTGTGTAGGCGAGATCAGAGCGTGGAGTGAACGCTGTCGCCGACTGCCCGTCGGAGGCAATACTTTAACGCCGGTGAGAGCGGCAGACTCGTGCATCTCGCAGTCAATCAACAATTGAGATTTAGACCACGGCGAGAGGCGAACACCTTGTATGTGCGGTTTTGATGTAGCCCTTGTATTATTCTCGCCAAAAAGCACTCGCTTTGACTGGCTTCCGATCGCGGCAATAGCCCGAGGATGGAAGCGGAGCGGCTCCAATGCTGCCAAGGCACTGCGATCTTCGACCAGCGTTGGTTGGCCTCCTTTATCCGCCCTGATTTCAACCCAATTCTCGGAGGTCATCTTGGAATCATTGATATGTTTTAATCGGTCAACTTTTTTTTATGGCGACTTCTGGCTGATATACGGTCGCTAGGTGAAGAATCAGCTTTCTGTCTTGTGCTGGTCTCCACCCACTCTAGCGCTGGAGTGCTCTGGACGAGACACCACCTGCGGGTTGGGTTTGCATATTGTGCAGGTCTATGGTATAAAACTAGCAGCGAACGTATTTATTCCATGCTAGAAGAAATGTAAAGATTCTCAGCTTATTGATCAGCTTCATTTCGAAAGGAACGCGGGCATGGACACCAACAACAGCAACGCGCGCAATAAAAAGGTGTCCTCTTCAGGCAAGACAGGTTCCGCGAAGAAGGAACGGGAACATCGCA
>JAPFUP010000355.1:0-115212 GCA_030780425.1 Beauveria varroae | reverse complement strand
CACGTCTTAAAGCCTACTCTAGGGCGCAGTAAAAGACGTTAATTTACACACACACACACACACACATTCGATTCTGCGCGACTTTGGAGATCTGTTGGTCATACATGTTGTGCGGTCGTGTTGTCAACTTCAGCCGGCTCGATTGCTATAAGGGTGACCGTTCCCTAGTGTAGCTCTTCCACACAACGTTATTGTTATTGCCTGATTAGTTCATCGCCAAACTACAGAGTCCGTCTTGTTCCGTAGACTGACCATGAACACCGGCTTCGAAAAGCAACACCCGTGAGCCGAGAAAACAACTTTGATAACTACTTTACAATAGGAAGCATTCCTTCGGCTTTAAGATACAACGCGTTTCAACGTTTTTGACGGCCGGCTTTTCAAAACACGTGAGCATGCCTCATGGGCCGCGAGCCGTGGCACATGCCCGTTGACATTCTGTGGCGCTAGGTGCAGTGGAATGCCCCACCAACGCCAGAAGCCAAACAAGGCACCGTTTTGGGCCGAAAAAAAGTAGAATAGCGTCACTCGACTCCTCTTTCATCCCATCGCACATGCAACGGCCATCTTGATCATCATGCCGGTGGACGAGCAGCAATTTATAGACCTGGTAAGTCGTCTTCATGCTTCAAGTCGACGTCTGCACCGCTTTTTACTGACGCATACGACCCTTGCAGCTGGGAAAGATTTCTGTGCAGTTCCGGCAGTATACGAACAATGCGGCCGAGATTATAGACAAAGGCGTCGACCGCGCCGCCGACGCCGTTCGTGATGCCTTGAGCTCCCAGACATGGATTCCTGATTCGGTGAGGCCTGCGCCACCAGTAAAGGTGCCCGCCGCCGTGGTGTCCGTGACAACATGGGAGCAGGCTCAAAACTGGGTCTCAAAACACAAGATCCTCACAGGTGTCATTGTCGTCATCTGCGGTACTGTCGTCTTCAAGGGCTTCCAGAAATCCAGGTCCATGCGCAAAACGCGCCGCGCCAAGCGTGCTAGGAATGGCGGGCGGACCGAAGTCGTCGTCATTGCCGGTTCGCCCACGCTGCCCCTGACCAAGTCCCTTTCACTGGACATGGAGAGACGGGGGTTCATCGTATACGTCGTCTGCGATGCGCCCGAGGATGAAAGAATGGTGCAGTCCTACGCGCGTCAAGACATCAGCCCTCTCAAGATTGACACAACGAATGTGCGTATAAACCATGTACTGCGCGCGATTGGCTCCGAGGCCGATGCTAACTTGAACTGCAGCCTCCTAACGCCGGTTCTGCCATTGAGAAATTTGCGGCGTACCTCCGGTTGCCGCATGCCCCAGGTCCTCAGATCAAGCCAAACCAGCTAACTCTGCGATCCGTCATTCTCATCCCGAGCCTCCATTACCAGACCTCGCCGATTGCGACGATACCACCCTCGAGCTTCGCTGACCTATTCAACACCCATCTTCTCCACCCAATCCTCACCATTCAGGCTTTCCTCCCGCTACTTACTTCCCGACTTCAGCCCATTGGCGAAAAATGGGTGCCGCCCAAGGTCATGGTCTTGACGCCCTCCATTATCTCGTCCATCAACCCTCCGTTTCACGCCCCCGAAGCCACCGTCTGTTCTGCGCTTTCAGCCTTTACGGAGGTTCTGACAGCCGAGCTGCGACCTCTTGATATTCCCGTGACGCACATGCAGTTGGGAACCTTTGACTTTGCCGGCTTTGTCCCTGCCCGAAACCTGGCCATCGGCCAGGGCCAACACACGACCGGCCAGCCCCAGGAGACGCTCGTCTGGCCTGACGGTGCCAGACATGTCTACGCGCGCAACTTTGTTGCACAGACAAGCTCAGCCATTTCCGGCGCGCGCATTCGTGGTTTCAAGGGAAGCTCGCTGCGCCGCTTGCACAACTCTGTGTTTGACGTCATTGATGGCTCCATCACTAGCGACACGGTGCGTATAGGTCTTGGATCCAGCGTTTACGGCTTTGTCGGCCGTTGGGCCCCACGCGGGCTTGTTTCGTGGCTGATGGGCATTCGCCGCGTCGATGAGCTGTCTACGTGGAAGGCTAGCGAGGAGGGGTCCTCTCGTACGCCCAGCGAGGACGGTGACACGGGCAGCAATGAATTCATCGCAGTACCATCAGAGATCAACGCCTGGACGTCGGAAAGAGACAGCAATCTCTAGACGCCCACCAAAGAAGCTGGTGCGTGAACAGTTTAATGATCTGCGCCAAAGCTAGGCACATGTGCCGTGTATCAGTAGGATAAACCTGCAAATTAATTGTTACATAGACGACGTCACGACTCTGTTGTGCATATATGAAAAATTTACAATTTCAGTAATGATATTACTATCAAAAAGATTTTTCTCAGAAGTAGCTTGAACGTCTTGTCACGACCTGGCAGGTCTACTATTTGTCCGCCTGCGGGTATCAAAATCCTTGTATTGTTCCTCCCCCAATGCAAATGTTCCCATACTCGTACAATGTCATCAAAACGCTCAATACGCCCCTCTACCTCTAAAGTGTCCACGACCGCCGCCTCGTCCTCTCCAGCCACCTCTTCCACCACCCCTCCCACCGTGACGACCACCAAAACGGTCATCCTTGTCCCTCTGCCTATCGCCATCGTCATGACCAAACTGCGCCTGGTGCGCCTGGTGCTGCTGCTGCAGCAGCTCCATCTCCGCGCGCAGCTCCTCCTCCGTCTTGGGCTCCGGCTTCACAGTCGGCCGCTCCAGCGTCGTCGACCACTTGGGATGCGACCCGCGGCGGCACTCGGGCCCCTCTGGGCAAAATCCGGCGAGGTACAGCGGGCAGAGCCTGCGACGGACGTGCTTTTTCGCGCAGACGGGGCCCAGCGGGCAGAATCCCATGTCGTAGTGCGGACACGGCGGCAGCTTGGACAGCGGGTCGACGTGCAGGTATAGACACTCCTCGCCGTTGGAGCAGTAGCCGTTGCGCATGAAAAAGTTGCACTCGGGCATGCGGCGCAGGTTGTACTCGTGCAGAAACTCGCACGGGATGCCCTTTTTGCACAGACCCCGCAGCCAGTGCTTGCAGACGAGCGAGTTGAGCCCGCCCGTCGGGTGCGACGACGACGACGACGTTCGCCCGTCGGTGACGTGCCGCTCCGCGCAGCGCGTCCCGTTGGGGCAGCTGCCCGTCTGGTACGCCTTGCAGATGGGTCGGTCCGCCGGCAAGCCGACCTGGTATGCCTCGCGGAGAAAGGGCGAAAATGTAAAGTTGTAGGGCTTGACTGTGTGGTTGAGCACTGTTGCGGCAGGGCCCCCGGAGACGGTCGCCGCCGTCGTTTCCGTCGTCGCCATGGTTCGTCTGTGTGTGTGTGTGTGTGTGTGTGTGTGTGTGTGTGTTCGGCGCGGCGGCGCGAGGGTGTGTGTGTGTGTGCGTCGCTGTGTTGAGAAGGAAGAAAAAAAGCTATGACGGAGAAGACTCTTGGTGGTTTGTGTAGAATTTGCGCAATTATTCGCCGGACGCGGGTTATGCTGTGTTTGATGCGCAGCTGTTGTATGGGGGCAAGTTGAAGGAAGCTTTGAGCTTTGTGGCGCGCCACATTTGAGTTGAGAGTTGCGCCACATGGTTTGTCAGCCACAGTTGATTTTATACACACAGCATGGCCGACGTAAAACAGTCAACGACAATTATTGTTTTCTTTCATGGATTCTTCTATAAAATCCTTCGATTCTTCAACTCTCGCTGTGCTATATTTGATTGGCCGTTGGTTGTATAATACCCTCTTGCCTTCGATAATTGGTGCTTTTCGCATACCTTACGGAGTAGTGAGTGAGGCAACCTTCTGGCCCAGTTGCCCTAGCGTGTACAACAAGTAGTACTCTGAGGTTTGTATGTGGCCACCCATTTTGTATACGCCATCATCTCATCTGTAGGGGCAAAATGCCAAGATAATTTTATTGTCGCTTTAGGAAAGTTGTATTTAGAAGGGCTTTGAAGATACTTTAGAATTTCACTTAGGACGCGATAGCTGTGGTCTAGGGTGCACCACAGCCGACCCTTCATATGGCTTGCGCATCCCAAACCGATCATTGCGTGAGAAATTCACACCAAAACTAAACAAACCCGAATTGCAGCCCAGCGGCCATTTCCAACGCGCCAATTGGTATCCGATTTATTGTACAAGGAGTAGACCAGCAACACCAGCACCTATGGCGCCAAAGGGAGAAAAGCCAGCGGCGGCACCAGCATTGTGAGGTACAGCACTTCTAGCTTCGGCATAGGCGGTGCTGCTTGGTCCTGTAGGGCTGGTCAGTAGCCGAAGTAGTGTGAATAATTTCCAGAAAAACTCACGAGAAGAGTGGGTGGAGCTGACGACGGCAGTAGGAGAGACGTGCATGGAAGCGGTCGAGTCGGGATTGGAGCAACAGGCCGAATCACTGGGGCTAGAGGCGGACGAAGCGTCATATGCATGAGTAGTCGAGGCGCCGCCAGAGGAGTCGGATGAGGTGACTTTAGCGCCGACGTAGAAAAACGGGATGCTGTAATTGCACGAGCCGTCGCTGTTGTCTGCGATCTTGAAGTTGTAGAAGCCTGTGTCAAGGCCGCTAAGGGTGAAATCAAAAGAGTCACCTCTAGCATCAGCTGCAATCAAGTATTAGCACAAGGATGCAAAGGGTTATGTTGCCGTTTGCATAGCTGCTTCGCCAAACAACATACTGGTCAAAGTGTGAATGTCCGAGAGCGACATGGGGCTGGGGCCAGTCTGAAGAGTGATGGTGCAGCCATTATCGCAGCCGTTGAACCTGAGGGTAAAGGGCTGGCCTTCCTGAGGGTTGATTTTGCTGTTGGTAAACTCGGGCTGGGCAAAGGCACCAGTGGCCACGACGGCAGCAATGGTAGCAGCAGTAAACTTCATGTTGACGAGTCAAATGTGTGGTAAGCTAGCGAGCAACTAGGAAGAGCATTGTTAAATGATAAGCAGAGAACTTGTTTCGAATGAGTCGACTCGAGGCGGCGACTTTTTTGTATCGGAGTGTTTGCGTGGCGGCGGACGAAACCCCATCTGGCCACACGATGTCACGATGCGCCGCGTGCGATGTAGGAGACTTACAGTTTGTGTATATGAATAGCAGTACTGAAAATTCGAAAATGTTGGTGGAAGATAAAAATTGAGTCAAGTAGACATGAAGATAGATGATGGAGGAAGGCATATATAGCTATTGGCAGACCTTTGGAAAGGAAGGCAAGTGGCCTGGGGGCGTAAGTGCCATTCTATTTGACTAAGCCGTCAGTCCCTCGAGGTTCCTCGAAAATCAATAACAGACAAGCAGCTTATGTCGAAACTTGATGAGTACAACGTCTTGGCCAGGCAACTATGAACTGAGAAAGGCAAAACGTCGGTGCCAGGGAAGCTGTAGTCCAGATCGTGGCCACAACTTGCACCTGTCCATCCTGCAACGCTCGCCATGCAGCTTTCTTCTCTGCAGACAGGAATAAGCACTATCGAATGCCCGCGACCACTCACGGCTTGTACTGCTCCTGTCCACCCATGGCTGCCTCGAATCAAGTCTTGCTTGTGCACTTTTGAGGTTCTGCAGCTCCAGCCCACCATGCGCCGATGATCAAAATGCTGACAATCGCCGCCATCGGAGTCAAACACCCACGAGCCGCAGAGCCAGACGTGCTGCAGACTAGTGCGATGTTGCTTCACCGTTGAGCAAGAGATTGGCTCGGTTTCCTCTTTCGATGCTCTGCTCCATTCGCCGCCTGGGCAAGCAACGCAGCTAAAATCAATTACTGAACTCATTTCTCCGAGTTCGGCTACTGGTTCAAATGATATGGCCAAGAGTGGTTCGTCAGAGAAAAGATGCACGTTTTAGTTCTGTTCCAACCACGACTTAATGTAGCCAAAGCCTCTCGAGAAACCATATGCAAATGCTTTCGACATCGGCAGCAGCAACACGCCAAAGCCATGGCTGATATTCTATGTACAACACAAGCCACCCGAAATACATAATGACTTGAGAACAAAGGTAATAACTTGAAGAAAAAGTATCCCGAGAATGCACAGCGCCCGCCCATCATAGTTCATCGGGGTACTGCTCGACGAAATCCGTGCGCCCATCAATGATACGATCAGAGTTCAATCGCACACTCCAGCGGACCATGTCGGTCATGGGGTCCTTTCTAAATTCGCCCTCATGATCGCCAATATCGCTCATGGCAGACATTGGCCCAGCAGGCCTATGATGGTGGAAGTAAGGTGGTTGCGGCGCAAGGCACAGTCCCTTCTTCCGGCCGTGCGTGCCCTCGCAAAAGAAGCGCAGCAGAATGTCGTAGGCATCCGTCACAGGCTTGAGCGCAATTTCCTGCATGATGCGCCGCGCGCCGCGGTGGCTCAGCGCGTACCCCAGCGTGCAGACGCCCTCTTGCGCGTGCGAGACGGCGCGCGTGTGCGCCGGGTACTCTTCCTTCAATGTAAACGGTCTGTTGATAGACCATAGATTTTTCTTTGGCGCCACCGTCTTATCGCCGCGGTGTATGACACGTCCTTTGGGAATGGTCGTAGACTTTGGAAAAGGAAAGTGCAGACCGCAATTGCCGACCCAGAGGAGGTCCCAGTCGTCGCCATAGGGTGATTGGTGTGGGATAGCGGTATTTGGAAGGCTATCAAAGGAAATCTCGCGGGGGTCGGGCTGGGTAGGGTCAAGGAATGTGGGATCGGCGTAGGACGGCGAGCTGGGCGACGAGCCTGCAAGTGGCTGGATGAGGGCGCGCGTCGACAGCGCAAAATCGCGGAGCTGTTGGTGGATGCGGACGTCCCAATCGGCGTCGTCCTCGAGGATGAGAACAGAAGACAGGTTCTGACGAATCACCCTTTGCGCCTGGTCAGCAATCTGTCCGGGCACATAGCCGCTTGAGCGGCCAAAGTTGGTTACTTACTCGGCAATGGCGTTCATGTGGCCTCGCCAGCAGCCCAACTCGGCCGGCTTGATTTTGATGCCTTGTTCGTTCACAGGAATCGCCTTGTCCGCAATCTGATCACCCTTGACGCCGTCGATGAATTCGATTCTGAGATTGCTCAGATCCGCCTGAAGCCGGAACCCGTCGCGACGATCGGTTCTTTCAGGCAAGCCCACGACGAAAATCTTTTCAAACTGTGCGTAGAGCTTGTGTCAATACGAATATCAGGCTGCTTCAATGCGCAAAGTGTCTCCCTACCCCTAGTGTCGCATTATTGATGCTGTCGAGCCCCGCGTCGGTACCACGGCGCGCAAGGCTGGGGCTGCCCAGACGCGCGTTGCTGGTCCATGTGAAGAAGAAGACGAGTGCGAGGAAAATTGCCACGATGGTCCACAGCGGCCGCCGGACAAGCAACTGGTGCATCATGGTGATGTTCAATTTCGTCCGGTTAGCTAAGGGGGATGCGCGGGTTGACGTCTCTTGGCGTGCTGCAGATCCCTCTGATCCTTGCTTGTTGCGTTGTGCCCGCTTGGACGTTTGGCAATGCGAAGCGCCAGATTTGCGACAAGGACGTGTATTGGGAAAAAAGGGCAAGAAAAGAAAACAAGGAATAATAAGGGATAAAGGTCAAAAGGTGAGTTGGGAGACCCCCGGCCAGCTAGAAGCGGTGGCCAGCTAATCAGAGATGATGTACATGACTTTTTACTCCAATTGTCTTGGCCACCCGCATACTGCATCTCCTGAGGGAAGTGGGAGACCACTAAAATACAGCTAAAAAGGGGCTGTACAGAGTAGAGCGCGCCGTGGCGCGTACAAGTCGGCGCCTACTTTACCTACTATTCTGGCTGCTCTGGAATAGTGTCAAATTTACCTTGTTGATGAGTGGGCAAGAGAGGTGCAATAAACATTTCAATACGGGGGAAGTCTGCGACGCTGAATCCGTAGCACATTATGCAGGCGGCAATCAGTGTGGACGCACGTTTGACAACAACGGCCGTGGTAAGAGCTTATAGAGCTTTACTGCCGCTGCACATGCCAACGGCTGGAAATAGCTTCATCGACAATTTGGAGCGACAGAGACCTTCATTGGATCATTGGATACAAAAAAATAGCGTACCATTCATATCATGGACATATTAAATACAATACTGTGCTCGAGTCTCTCGAATCGCAAATCACCCGGCTTATGAGAAATAGAATCATCTCCTCAGCATCACTAAATGATGGCATGCCTTCGCCTAGTTCAATCCATCTGCCAACGCTGACATCAGCTAACATTGAATTTGTAAATGATTTAAAGTCTCGGCATCGCGCGTTGAGCAGGCAAGCTCCCGCCTAATACTATCAAGACATGTTTCCTTAATTTTTTCCTTTGTGAAGCCAAAACAGTCAGCAAACGCTTAATGCTCGAGCAAGCGGAGCGAACCCTGGACGACAACATTCTCGAGAATGGAGCCAGGAGGGATATCAATGGTGCTGCCCTCGGTGGCGACAATGATGACGGTGCCCTTTAGGGTTACACCACGGCCCAGGTTCACAGCACCAGTTATTGTGAGGTGATCCAGCTCGAGGACCTTGGGAATGGAAGGAATATGCTTTTGGAAATCTGACACCTTCTTGAAGTCACTGCCTAGCTTGATAAGAGGAGCGTCGCCGAAGCGATTGGCGCTCATCTGGAGCTGGCCGTGCTTGAGAGTGTAAAGATCCGACTTGACCAGCATAAGGTCGGAGCACGTCTTGACGGGAAGGAAGCGGCGACGCGGGACGTTTACACCGTGAGCATTGTTGAAGTGGCGAATGGCGGCACCGACAGCAGTCTCGAGCTGCATAATGGAGATATCAGATTCGCCCTTCTTGTCGCCGGGGATGGTCTTGGCGTTGGGGATGATCTCCATCTCGAGCTCGTCGTTTTCGACAACGCGCTTGATGGCACGGAGGTTGAGCCAGATGTTGTTGGTGTTGAAGTACTTGAACTTCTTGATGGACTTGAAATCGTTTACGTGCTCCTTGGGGACCTGGGCGATTTCGAGCAGACGGACGGAGCCCTCGTAGTCGATAATGGTACCACCCTTGACATCGGCCTTTGTCTTGTTGGTGAGTTCCATAATGTACTCAGCCTTGGTCTCCATCATGTGCTGGAGGATGCGCAGGTCAACAACAGCACCCAGGTTGTCAACATTGGAGAGGAAGATGATTTCGATGCCGCGCTCGAGGAGCTGGTCGAGAATTCCAGAGTTGTACAGAGATTCAAAGACGTCACCGTGGCCCGGAGGGTACCACTCGCTAATGGACGAGTTGTAGCTGCTAGGAACGGGGAGCTGAGAGTCCTTGAAGATTCTGGGGTAGCGAGACTGGTTGAATGTGAGGATATCGACATTGTGGCCCTCGTACTTTTTGATAATGGCCGCGGTATCGTCGTTGGTGTTGAACGAGTTCATGAGGAGAAAGGGAACGTTGACATCGTATGTGCGGTTAAGGTACTCGATCTGACGGACGGACAAGTCAAGGAAGGACATGCCATCACGAACCTCGATGACGGACTTGGGACCTACACAGCCCATCGAGGTACCGAGACCACCATTAAGCTTGAGGACAGCAAGCTTATTGAGGAATTGGACGGACTCGGAGTTGGCGAGGTCCTCATAGTCGACAACCTGGCCAGCAGCAGGGGGGCGAATGCGTTCCCAATCACTAGGTATTGTTAGACTCGAGGTGAGGGGGTCGGGAAGTGAGAAGGCGTTGCTTACACAGCGTTACCCTTGGCCTTGTCATTTAAGTAGCGGCGGAAGAGGGCAAAAAAGTTGTCCATCTCAGTCTCGAAGAGCTGGAGCTGATCAGTACAGGGCGATTACTCGTGAATGCTGGAACAAATTGAACTCTACCTTCTTCTGTTTGGGGTCCTCGACCGTCTCGGCGAGGTTTGTGAGGGCATTGCGCATTTGAGCAGCGGCAACGTTGGTAGAGGTGTTCTCGAAGGCCTGAGAAAGCTTGGTTACTTGTTGTTCCATAATTCAAGATTGTTGCGAGTGATATGGAGAAGAGCGAGCGAGCGAAGAGGCATAGATGAAAGGAATACGACAAAGGTGGCGCAGCTTGCTCTCGCGTGAGCCAAGGACTGCCCTCCAGTGACATCGAGGTGCGACCTCAATGCATACATTCGCAGGCTACCTAACAGAGAATACTCGCAAGGTAGCCCAGCATCTCATCATAGAAGAGATGTGCAGCGATGACATGACATTGGCGGCATGCCCAACACGTCTAGGAAAGAGTGCCGTCATTTGGCCAGTGAGGCTACCGGCGGCTAGAGCAGCGGTCGGCAAGCTAGCGACGGCACGAGAGCGGCGGGTGCAGTGACAAGGAGACTCGGGGGGTTGTGAATCACGGTGAACTTACCATGTGGCTGCGAGTCTTGCCGTGGTGGCGCTTCTCGAAGCCATTGTTCTCCTCATCCTTGCCGGCGGTGGGACGGAGGTGGGAGGGGAGAGCACTCTTGATAGCTTCCGCCATGATGGAGAAGCGTTGATAGTACGACAGTGTGCAAGTGGGATCGATTCGGTCGAGGAGCGAGGTCCGGTGCAAATCGATGGAGTAGAAAGCAAAAGAGAGGAGGAGGGAGAGTCGAGCGCAGGCGGCAGCAAGGTTGGTTGAAATAAGAAACAAAGAGGAACGAGGTTGTAATGGCAGAGAAACCAGAGAAACGAAAGGGGCGACCAGAGGCGGGGCTAGTTCGATGAGGGCAGCGGGGTGGTTGGAGCTTCCCCTGTTAGCAGCAAATGAGGCGGCAGCGTAGCCCTGGTTTTTGGTTTATGATTTACAAGGCGCGGGCAGAAGACATAAAGGGGGAAGATGCTGTATTTAAATGCGAGTGTTTGAATAGATGGGATGTTGCGTGTGCAGGGCGGGAAAACGAGGGCTGAATTGGACTTGGGCGGTGGCGATGTGCGCCTACTAGTACCGGCGTACACCATTTACCATTGCGAGCTGCTTCATCATTGAGAGGCTGAGAGCTGGCTACGACGGATATCAATCAGCAGCCAATATCAGCCCCCTGCCACAGGATACCTTGTCAAATTCTCCAATAATAACCCGACTTCTAATTACAGTTACATCCCATGTCTGCACTGCCCGGCTGGCCTATTTGATCAGGCATGATAAGTAGTAAGAAGGGGTTTGCATCTCGAAAATGGGCAATATCAGCTTCCATTGCCTCATCATCCCCAACAGAACAAATACTGCCCTTTGCCAACCATTGATATACCACCTTCCCCAACCCACGGCCAATCAGACTTGGGGCGCCACGTTGAGCACAAGCTGAAGACAATGTGTGGCTTGCAGCAAGCTTGCAGAATCAAGGCACGAAAATTCTTTCGTCCAGGTGAAATCTAACTACGGATACCCAGGCATGGTTAGCCTTGCAAGACAATCAAGCTATTTCAGTTTTGGAAGAAAAAACAGCGCATGGTTCTCCCCGCTGTAGTAACGGAGTAGGCCGGCGCTAGATGCGCTGTAGATGGCCGTTCATGCTAACCAATTTAGACAACCGGCTTTGTCTTTTGGCCACCATCTAGAAAACTCTTTTAAACCTAATAATCATTCTTAGACTCTCCCCTGTGTCGATACGGCCTGGTTTGTCGCCGTCCAGGTCCAGCCTCTATTTACCTAGTTATTCAGCTGGACATGCTCAGCTTTTGCTCACCATCTCCAGCCAGCCACCAGGTACCAAACTTGATCCCAATCATCTTCAATTCATCACAATGGATTCCGTTCTTCCTTGTACGGCGCCTAGATACCTCGTCTGCCACTCGTCCCAACCATTTACAGCCACTCATCGAGCCCACCACAGCAGTTCTTGAAACCGCTCATTCAAATCTATGCCTATTAATGGGCATCTGCCAAGACCAGCAGTATGCGATAAGACCAGCCGTCAGCCATGCACGATAGCTCACGTTGGGGAATTGAATAGAGGATTTTTCTCTTTGTCCAGACGAAAAACTCCTTCGCGACAATCAAAATGCCATCCTTGTTGAGCAATCTGTTCCACGTACCACAGAAAACGTCACTATTTGATCATCAACCACCTCTTTGCCCAAAGACACTCCTCCTCATCAAAAAGCGCTCTTGTACTCCCCAAGATGCCCAACGAGTCGGCTCTTTGCCTGCCCTGCACGTGGGTCTGGCATTGGCCAAGCACTGCGACGCCTGGGAGTAGCCAGTCAAGCCGCCAACAAAAACGCCATTTGCTTGAAAGCCGCTCATCTTGCAGACTGGGCCCAAACATGCCAGCGCTTGGCAATTCTTATTAACTTGAGTATTGGTGAAGCTGTCGACACTAAATAGGCAACTGCGAATCTAGCCTTAGGAGCCCTACCTACGGACCTGCTGTGAAGTATCCGCATTGTTGGCAGAAGAAGCCGAGCAAGCTACCCCACGAGCACATGACCGTTGGTGGTGTCATAATTAGCAACAAGATACACATGATGCTATTCAGTCTGTGGTTGTCTTGAACCATTCCCGCCACTGATGCAGGTCGAGGCTGGCGTGGCGCGGCGTTGTAATGCAGTTTCGACTAACGAGCCCCAAAGACTTTCTAGAAAAAGCCGCCCAAAAGGGTTTCCGTTGCCTCCTGCCTCCGTCCCCTTGGGGCCCGGCCGGCGCCGGAACCTACGCAGCGAGACGGAAAGGCACTTGACCTTTTCTCTCAATCGCGTCAGTAGCAACGCTTTTGCGCTGCATACCAGAGCTTATTAGTTATCAACTAGTTTAGTTCTCGGCCAATCTTTTTTGCCATCGTTCTTGCCATATTTCGCCCCCCCACACCATCCATCCATCCATCCTTCCGTCCATCCATACCAGAGCTTCCCCAGCCTGACCACAACGTTGCATCCGCCCGGCCCTTGGCTCCGCACCTCCGGTCCATGGAGCGCCGCCCGCCGACCTTATTAGTTGCTGCGAAACAGACTTTTGTTTGGTCTTGCTGCCGGCGCGATGGGAATCAGCGATCATGACTCGACCCGTCGCAGCATTTTACTCATCCATTGCAACGGCCCTGCGTTACGCCCGTTTTGTAAGGCATGCTCCGACCCCGCCTGACCAGTAAGCATTTTGCCTTTTACATCGTGGACCTAGACACTGGATAAGATGGACCTGACTCCCGTCTCCGGCTTTTTTGCCTCTTCTTTTCCCTTTCTTCTTTTTTATTTCAACGGTACGAAAACTCTCTCTCCTTTTATTCTTTTCTCCTTTCATCTTCTTTCTTCGAATAAAAATTGCTGCTGGCCATCTTTGCCTTTTCAACTCCAGAGCCAACCCGCTTCGCCTGTTGGCCGTCTACGAAATAGGCAGTCCCGCCACGCCGGCGCCTCCGCCGTTACGCCTTGAAACCTACACTGTGTGGTATAATCTGTTGCGCACCTCTCGACAAAGACAATAGGATCAAGATTCTCGGACGTTTTCCAGAAACAACGAAAAAATAAAACACGACGAAAAAGAAACGAAAAAAAAAAAGCAACACCACATTCCACGAATCCCCTCCGCAACCACACCAAACCATGGGCTCCCTCGACGTCGTTCCCTACTGGCACGTCAACGTCCCCGAGCGGGAGCGCACCGACGACTGCCCCGCGTTCCTGCGCGGCCTCAGCCCCAAGGACCTCATGGGTGTCTCAACGCCCGACTCGGCCTACGAGATCCTGCCCTGGGCCGAGGTCGCCCGCATCGTCACCACCAACCGCCTCGAGCGCTTTCAACGCGTGCCCTCGCAGCTGCGCCGCTACAAGAAGTTTTCCTACCTCACCGCGCAGCGCCACGGCACCATTGCCGCCTTTGTGCTCAACGAGCGCCTGCGCTGGACCGCGCCGGTGCGTCCCCGCGGCAGGCCGTTTGAGTACCCCGACGACTACAAGGTCCTCTATAATGACTGGCCGTACGGACTCGACTCGCGCATCATTCACCTCGTCGTCTGGACAAAGTTTGAATTAGTCGCCGATCCAGCGACCGGCGACCTCACCGACACGGCGCGCGCAGAGATTGACGACTATGTTACAAGGACGTTTCGCTCCAAGATGCCCAAGGATCATGTAAGTCGGCTGCCCTCCCCTACCCCCTCCCTTTACTTGTTGTCTTTCTCTGCATCTTGTGCTGTGCAACTTGCCCATCTTTGCGCAGGTCCCTTGTGAGTGCGCAATATGTACTGACCCCGACAGGTCATGTGGTTCAAGAATTGGGCCGCTCTCAAGTCCATCCATGCCGTTGAGCACTTTCACGTCATGCTCTTCGACCCTGATCCCGACTTTATACGCGAGGTGACCAACGGCGACATTCCCCAGTGCAACAAACTCACTTTATAGCGCGAAAACTCGATTGCAAAGACCAGGTGTCGTTTGTTTTGCTCGTAGCATTGCGTGCATGTGCTCTTTGAGGGGCAATTCCTTTTTCTTTCAACTTGATTTCTACTGTATTTATGTGACATGAAAACCATACACAGCGAGACTTTGTTCTTTTCCATGTCTTGGACAGGCTTTAGGCGTTTTCTTATTTTTTTATAATTTGCCCGCTGTATGCCGTCTTTTCGATATATATTCATAAT
The DNA here is from genome assembly GCA_030780425.1 of Beauveria varroae. Lineage (NCBI taxonomy): Eukaryota > Fungi > Ascomycota > Sordariomycetes > Hypocreales > Cordycipitaceae > Beauveria > Beauveria varroae. The sequence continues at coordinate 100,710 of JAPFUP010000355.1, read as the reverse complement.
GCCTCGAGGGGCCATATCCATATTTTAGATGTAACAATACCCATTTCATTTGAAAGAGCCCTTCATTTTATTCTCAAATTGGTACATTGACCGTATTTGTGCTCATCTCGACGCATGCCGCGTCTGCCAGTGGCACCGCAATTGGCTTCTCCAAAGAAATGTTAATGTTCCATCCTGCGCCATCACGAGGCGGCGTGTGCTTTCGATGCAGGTGCGCAGCAATCACCACCGTCAGCTGAGTTCCCAGAGCCTCGAGCGTCTCGTACGAGGACTCCGACATGACCTGGCAGCAGTGTTAGGAAAGTACGCCCTCGAGAATAAGTCCGTGGCACTATATTGCAAGCGACTTACCGTCACCACGACCTGCTCCAGTTCTGGGTAAACATCCGCATCGTCTTCCAGCCTATCAATTTCCACGCTCGCAATCACAACCTGCTTCGCTAGCCTCTCGTTACTGTTCACGCCAATCAGAGTCGGGACTCGGAGCCTGTGAATCTTGAGTGAGACTGCGCCCTGACGCATGACCGGTTTCACCCGCCCGCCACCGCCACCTGCCGCGACCATCTCAAAGCCGCCCGTTACCGTCAAGCTGACGCCATCCCCGAGCAGCGTCGCCTTTGGCAGATGCAGCGAAATCTCCAGCGCCCGCAGCTGCGCAAAGTGCAGAAACGGCGGCAGCGGCGGCGGCTGCTGCTGCTGCTGTCTCTCCTGGCCCTGCAACAGCGACGATTCGTCCGCCTCGACGTTCTGCCCGCGCGAGTCCGCGCCCGTCATTTGCAGCCAGGTCGTGTCCAGCAGGTGTCGCAGGCTCTTGACCGGCGCGGCCGCGGCGAGGATAGACAGAATGGTCTTGCTGAGGAGCCCGTAGTGGACGGTATCCGCGGCGACGGTATCGCTGGCCGAAGATGCGTTGAACGGCGCGTCGAGGGACACGGCGGCCGTGATGGCAATGGGCTGCGGCCGGTCGGGTCGGCCCCATGCGTCCTGCGGGCCCTGGATCGTGGTGTGCAGGTTCTTGACTTTGATGGTCGAGGGCGCTGGGAGGTGAGCATCGCGTGCGATTTGAGGCGCTGATACCAACGGCACCGCCATGATTGCGGCAGGATGTCAAAGATGAGAATTTTGGCGAGTTTTGTGTGACTTGGTGATAGGCCCCAAAGTCGTTCACGCCGCTGTTTCGTTGTTTCTGTAGATGGCAATTTGACCTTTACGATTTCGGTTGACCTTTTCCTAGCTGATGCTGAAGAGGACTGCTGGTGATGCTACTGATAGAGGATGGTTGACGTTGGATAAGTCCATCATGGAGGTGGGGCAAACAGTCATCGTGTGTAACTCGTTGTCAATTGCAGCTCTTCACCGGTTCACAATACTCAATGTAATATTCGTGCGACTTGACAGCAACATTTGATGGAGCCTCGACGTTTACAAAACACATGCTCGAATGCATCCCGTCCGAGTTCGCAGGTCGGAAGCGTCATCACCAATGCTTTCCTGACCCGAAAGCTGCCTACCCTGTATCACGTATCACAGATCGCGAGAGCGCCTTGAATGCACCCGTCTCACACGGCTCCTCGGCAATACATGACATGGACTAAAATAGCCGAGTATGAAGCATCAGATCACCACGGGTATGGATTCACCCTCTTGGCGGATCAGCCGAGCATATATTTCTCAGTGGAGTGAGGAAGATCATTAAAGGTCGGGGGCACGCTTGAAACAAGCTAGTCCTGCCATTGAGGACACGAATTTAGCTTTTGGCCGGGCGGTGCGGGACGCCTTTCCCGTGTGCTCGGGGACAATGCTGTTCATCTTGGAGAACGGCTTTTACTAAAAAGAAAAAAGTTTAAAAATTAGAAAAAAATACGAGGTCAAGATGATTATAACCAAATTGAGTTCTATGGTGCTAAAGTTATATTTGCTGCGGGTGGTCGGAGTGCTTGGGCAGGCAATATCCACTACATCCGTAGCTGCTGCGACTTTTGGACAACCACATCAAAAAGCTTCCCGTTGCGCTTTGCTTTGCACCTCAGCCATCAATACGAATAACCGAGCGGAAACAAGACTAATCCCAACGAATTCAGCTACTCTCGAAGAAATTTGTCAAATGTTTGCAGACATGTCAATGATCTTCAGTTGGCCAGAATGCAGTAGCCTCGGCACCCCCACTGACTCAATTGCGCATTCCCACACCCCTCCCCCCCGGCCGAGTCCATGTAAGCCACATTTGAGCCTGGGATCCAACCCCTGACGCTAGGTATCGTGGGATGGCAGGATGGCAGGAAGGAGGGGGGAGAAGAGTCCGCAATACTGATAGAGGACCGTGTGCCGTGGGATGCGAGACAGGGCTGGTGTCAGCGGAAATTGTCGAAATCATATTAACAAGTGGCCGGTGCCGGGGAGAAATTCGCTGCAGAAGAAAAAGCACAGGGCAGCTGTCCCTCCAAGTCCAACCCGCTGGGGCTGGGACAATGTTCAACTTGGCAGCGAGCATGCATGCTGTTCTGGCAGTGTTATGCCGACACGCAGTGGGAATACGGCGGGACCTCTGGTACTTTTTTGCATAATGCTGAGTGATGCGCATATTGCTCACAGATTTGCGCTAATCATCTTTCAGCGTCTGCCCAGATGATACGAATAAAGGCGGCAGCCGTTGAAGCAAAGCCCAGGGCCATTCGCGCATCAACAAATTGCGCCGCAGCTTGACTCTTCTTTCTTCTCCGGAGTGGGTTGAGGGCACCTCTCCGCAAGGCTCTTCATGACGACCTCGATATCTCTTAGGCGCAGCGACGTCAGCGTTGCGACCTTGCTGACGTAGATGTCTGACCAGATCATGCGTCAATCGAAACACACAGAGTCTGCAACAAAAAGGTGAAGTCGTACGCAAGAGCAAGTCGTGGCCAGGAGCACTTTGGACTCGTACCAGCACAGAGTATCACGTTGGCCGTTGTCGCGCCGAGATACGAAGAAGTCACAGCTGCGCCAGCCCTAGTATATTCTCCCGGTGTAATCCGTAGGTGACCGTAATGTGAGAACATAGTGACAAGCCCGGCGCTGCTTTCCTCCAGGGGCTACCGAAATGCCACGCGCCGGGCAGCGGCCACACACTGGAAGCTCCTTGACCTTTCTGCACAGCTTTACTTCTTTCCAGAACGACGGGGTTCCCTGAAGCCCCGGGTATGAGAGCGGCATTTGCGCATAAACCTTTACTCCCAGAGCGGCCGACCCGGGATTGACTTGGACGCCCATCATGGGAAAACTAGCCATACATGACGTATTGGTTTGTAGATGGTGACTCCCCGCTCGGTGATTATGTTCGTAAATTCGACGTACTAGCCACCCTATTTGGCAATATACTACGACCCCGCTTGCAGTTGCCAGAAAGATGCAGCTAAATTTACTTTGAGATTGATTGCAACGAGATCCAGAACTTGGACCACTGCCTACCGGACGAGGAGGTAATAAGCGAGGCCATGGCATCGTTGCCCACCGTCGAGTGTGCAAAGAGCTCTTGGCGCGACGTTGCCGAGAGTTCTCTGCTTCCTGCCCAGTTCTCAAGGTTCATATCCACCAACAAGGTATTGTTCTCGTCACAAGCTCACAGCGCGATGCAAATGGAAAGAGAGGCACGTTTCTGCTTTAGAACTTGCTGCACTCCTATGTAGCCCCCGAGGCTGTACATTTGATGGCTGTGGCTTGCGCTGGTGGTGGAGTAATTATCTCATCAAGGGAGCGCCATGCAAGATGCCCTGCATATGGTAAAAGGGTTTTGTGATGTATTCTGGCCCCCAACGGCTCTAGCAATCGTTGTGATGCTGTCATGTTTGAAATTGGTTTTTTTTTTCGACACGCACTGAAACATGTTTCCCCAAAAGAAAGAAGAATATAAGAAAAGGGTGTGGGTGTAGAAAAGTGCAAGAGAATCTCCACGTTACTGAGTCTCTAGAGGGGCGCCCCAATTTAAAAGAATTAGCCCTGGCTCGGCAAATGTGCTTGTCTTTTTTTATTCTCCTTGTCTGCAGGGTCACGGCTTTTTGGTCCGTGTTCTCGGCCGCTGGGCAAAGTGTTAGTCTACACAAGTGAGTGAGCAGAGAGACAGCCAGCCCTGCCAACTGGGTAAATTAGGATGATCTACATTGTTTTACGTTGTCAATCATGTCCTTGACGCATTTTTCTTCTCTGAATACGTGTTTAAATAGCTTTTTTCTGACTCCTGCGGCATTTGCGTGGCCACCCGCCAAGAAACTTAATCTACCCGTATCACGGCACTGCCATCGCATGCGACCAAATCTGGCGACATTCGTACATTGCCACCCAGTCAACCCGTGAATATCATTTGCGATCGCGCAGGCAAGCAGGGTTGTCTTGGTCCAGGCCCGCCAAGATTGGCCTGCTGCACTTGTTCGGAAGCCACTTCCCGGCGTGCAGTTGTGGCAAGACATGCAGCTGCGTTCAAGACCTCTGTATTCGTATCTGGATATAATCACCGTACGGACAACTGAACTCTTAACTCCCAGGATAGTAGAATAAGGGTGTTTCCCTTTTCTCTCATGGTGTTTTGCGGGCTAAAACGAGACTCGAGGGCAAAAAATGAGTCAGTCTGCCGGCCACTCCGCCGTCGTCATTTATGACGGCGTCACGTAACAGGATCCGCGACGTCTTCGAAGAGCAAGCCATCGAACGATGCTCGGGTTGGAAAATCGCCTTTAACGGGTCTGATGAGGTTTTTGATGACCGAGACACCTCCCAGTGACGGGGACTCCGCATGATAATGCGACTTCTGCCAAGGTGAAGATGCTGTGAGAGAGCCTGGACTTGATTGGTAAAGAAGTATTTCCTTGACGGTGAGGCAGTTTTTTATTATTCGATACCATCACCAACAGAAGTCGCGCTTACAAGATGCCAACAACGCATTGGGCATGAAACAAGGTCTTGCCCTGCAACGGCGGCTGTGCAGAGGACTGGACTTCCAACTAGGGTCAATCGGCTTGGAGGCGTGAAAAATCGGCTCCATCCTCGACTTGGAGGTACAATCTGTGATTTGGCTGAAATGTCCGGCGAGGCTAGTAGACTACAAGCACTGGATCCTTTTCGGAGCATCTCTTCCGTACTTCAGCTCTAAGAACAATGCGCACAGTTCACGCAGCTAGGGAGTGATAGTGCTGCATTCCTATATAAAACACAAGCTCGCCTTGATCTATGGTGTCTGTATCTGATATAGGTCTTTACATTGGCGAGACTCTTGTCTGTGGCTACCGTCAACGACTGCCATACTTTTCGCCAACGGGGAGTATTTAGCCATCCTGAAAATGAGCATCCGTCGAATCTTCGACTCTGTATCTACATTTAAAGACGGTCATAGTGGTCTGCACTTACGTCATAAACACAATTGCGAGACATCGCGGGCATCATAATTTTGCTTCCAGTGTCATTCTCCACCTAGACAGACTAGGGTCCTCGAACAGACCCGATCATCGCCAACATTACGCGTAACCCGCTGTCCACTTACACTACTGATAGGACTCGAACTATAGCCGAACTCCCAAATCAGTTTCGCTTTCGGTGTCGAATTGTCAAGCTCAATCAAATGCAGGCAATTATCGTGTACGACACGAGCCATAGTTCTCCCGACGTCCGGAGAAGCTCACTGCCATGCCACTTGCAAGTGATTAATTACCTGGTGGTATTTGCCAAGTACAACTGGGCGGGCGACGGGCCAACTCAACCAACCTGACCCCGACTGTCCGTCTCAGACAGGACCATCTAATTCGGAGGATCTGCGTGGGTCCTGCTTGCATATGTCTAGAACACAAATGCCTGCAGGTCCTGGCGTTCTTTTCCGAACAAGCCCTTTTGCACTTTTCCAGTATGAGGATGGTTTGAGTGGTTGGGTGCACTCTTCAACGCTGTGATCCGAGTACGATCGACGCTGAAATATTCGGTCCGTTTGAGAGAGAGCCGTTTAAAGTGTTTCGAGGTAACTCAGCACATTTAAAGAAGCAGTGAAGTGGCCAATCTGATCCAAGTTTTGCCCCCTAAAACGTGGGCAGAGCGTCGAGACACGTAACACAAGTCAACCGTATACTTGCCCGATGACACCGCCCCAAAGGAGTGGCATTTTCCGCTAAGCCGATTGGCAACATCGGGAAGCTGCATAGACTTGGAACAAGATTATCGGTCCGGCGGCGCACAGTCCAGACCCAGCTGTTCGGACCGCTGAGCAACTGGGAACTTCTGCGAACGGAACCCAGCTGCTTTATTATGCGTGGACGCCATGAATATAGTCTCTAGCCTGCTCGTGGCGTGCGCATGGCGTTGTCTAGCACTGCGCTAGACCCCATATCACGGGCCTGTATCGAAATTGGGAAACAAGTCCAAAGAGGAGGGTGTGGGTGGTGTCACTGGTGTGTCAATCCCGCCTCCATTAGGCCCCGTGGCGTCCGTTGAACCCCGCGACGTCCCGCAAAAGAGTGAAGAGCGGAAGTAGACCGCTGGGCCTGGCTCTGAAGAGGCTAGATCGCAGGGGTCTTTAAATTGGCCCTGGGGGTGATGATGTCGGAGAATTAATCCATCTCATGGGTTAGCAACTCAGCTTGAAGAATATCGAAATCTATTGAGTTGTTCTGTGGCGCACAGTAATTGCGTGCTGGTTGCAGGAGGCGGACACTTTTATGCACCTTCCAGGCAAATGCAAGCTGGTAATAGCGCAAGGTAATAGCGCAAGCCCTGTCCAGCAAGGAACCGTTCTGTGAGACTTGCATGCTGCAGCCGCGCTATTCCCACACGAGTGCTGGTGATGATGCAACAGCTAACATACCAGGCTGTCGGAGCTTCAAGCCAGCAACATTGCGCTAGAAAATACATGAGGTTCATTCGAGCGTGTCGGTGATGGAGTTCCGAAAATGATCGCCGCAGCGTCGATGGAAGTCAGACGAGGTCCCGAATGCAAGTGCACCGGCTGGGTAGCGTCTCTAGCGCAGTATCAAGCGCAGCCCTAGTGATGAGACGTCAAAGCTATCCTCCAGAACGAAGGCTAACTATGAGGGGGCTCATAACTGAGCCTGATATGGAGACGAAGTGGTCAGAGCTCCATTTCCAGATCCTGGGATGGGTGGCAGGACTGTAAGCCATGAATTTGTCTAGAAAGCCCGGCTAAGTTGAATGTCTTGGCCAGGACATCACTGGACGAGCGATGTCGTCGTGGATCATAATCAACATTGGCCCAGTAAAGAATAACCATGGCCAAAAGAATGAGGGGGAAAACCGCGTTTGCTTCTGACATGTTGGTATGAAGAAGGCTTTGATTTCGCAGGCAGCCTACCATCGCGTCATCCTAACTCTGCACTTGTTGCGTGGTGGCTGTCGGTGTGGCGCTGTGGGGTTGAATGCGGGAGGTGTCGCCAGCATTGAAGCAGCTCAACTCAGATCAGCCAGTCAAGGCATTGTAATGCATTACTGCAGCGCAGGCGGAACATTTGTGTCTCGTGACGAGTGGAAATGGATCGTAGGATCTCATGGGATCTAACTGGTGCCAACTTGCTGCGTTGTGACGACTTCATCGTGTAAATGTGCGCCATAGTCGAACCGAGACGGAGCTGACGGCGAGCTAATAATGACAGCTTCGGGTTAGCGGGATCAACTCTTGACATGAATGTCACAAGAAATATGCTCAAGAAATTCGCGGGCCTGGTGGCTAATCTTCACATGTTGGGCGTTTTCGTAAAAGAAGACGTTTTAGGCCGAGATGGAGTGGCTAACAAGCGAGAAGGCAGGCTGCCCTGCTTGGCGGGAGAATGTACTCACTTGTCGAACATATTTGACGACGATCCAGTAACTATACAGCCGAGTGATTGCGTGGTGGCTCTTCTGAATTCGTCTGTACATTTTTCTCGGCGCAGCTCGTCGAGGCTGATCAGAGACGAAACGTCCGCTGCGCCGAACAACATGTGCCACAGACGCCAGGCCGAGACCCCTGCAACTCCCCCAAAAGGCGAACGAAGCGATTGCTGCAGATTTGTCTCCGCGGTCAGGCTGATGACAGTGACATGGAAGGCGATTTATGCCCAAGATTAAACGAGAAAGAAAGAAGGGATTGGGTCCGTTTTTGTGAAGAGAATTGCTTGGGGGACTATCACAAGGTCAGGGGACTGGCAACTTCCTACCAGTAAGTGATGACCGGAAATAGCATGTTGAGGAACGCCGCCACCTGCCGTCCTGTTTGGTGGTGTTGTCACGTCCCATCATGGCTTTGTTTCTGGCTTGCTTGCTAGTGTGATAATTTAAACGATTAAATATTCAGCTGATGATTCGACGGCGAAAGGGTATTGTAGAAGAGGATGACTTACACACAGAACACTTTGGAGAAGCCAAGCTGTGCATCTCCGATGCTGGTAGGTTGCAACGCGCCATGCACTCCAGGGACGGGCTGTTTGTGTGGTGTTAGTGCGTCCATCCACTTACGCGGAGGGCAATAGGGTCGTATCAGGACGTTTATCTGGCTGTCCGAAAAGGTCAGATGATGAAGATAAGATGCCGTCAGCTACGGTACGTCGTGCTGTGATGCCAAAAGCCTGATATCAAGGAGCTCACTGGCTGTCAGGACAAGCATGGCCGTGGACAGCCAAGACGACAGCTTCGACTTCGGCTGGGGCGCCAGGTGATGTGCCGACAAGGGTGTGCGATTAACAGAAGTTGAGGGCCTGAGGATTTTGATATTTGTCACAATGTGATTGCCTTTTGTCGAGTATTGGTCATCACGTCAAATAATGCACAAGGAAATCTCGTTGGCTCAGTCGAGGACAGACCTGATCGCCCGTTTGCCTTTCTGTGGCGGGGCCCGTGAGCCCAGATGCAGGTTGCAGGGCCTGTATGGTTTTTTACCGTTTGTATGCGCAGCCGGCAGGCCTTCCGGCAAGCGGCCACTCACAGCGCCGGGATGCCGTTTGCTTTATTCGCGCTAGATGGCTTGACCAAAGCCCGGCGGTTAAGAACGGTAGTTTAAATTGCTGCCTCGCCTATGGAGAAAGTATGGTAACATATCACAAGCCTCACCACTCGACAATTGCAGACGCGTGTCTGATTGACGCTGTGGCGTGGGTTGCTGACGAGCTCTTATAGTTGCGATGATTGTGGGCAACGACAACTGCCGACAGCGCCTTCGTCCTGCTTGAGCAATGTCTGAGCGAAGGACGGGCGCGGCAGAGGCCAAGTCATGAGCTGCATCCGTCTTTCCTGTCATGTCCCTGGTAACGATAGATTCTATCATATTATTAACCTGTCATACTTCCATCAGCCCAATCTGGCGTACTATTACGGGACGCCCCTCCAGCGCGAAACAGTTGGCCAACCACCAACTAGCATGTTCGTAACAAACTGTCACTAACTAGCGGCTGTGCGCAAAATAGTTTGTAAACCACCATTTACAATTACACAGGGCCGACTTCATCTCGTGCACGGGCCGCTCGATGCAACCGATGACCAGGAAGAAAAGCCGGTCGCTCGCAAGGGTTTCCTGGGGTAAGTTGCCACAAAGTGCAAGGAGGGCAAGGCCGTCATGTTACAAAATCTACAGGGCTGCGAGTCGCAAACGCGCAACGTTGGCAGTCGGCAGTCATCGAAAACTAAACGTCGACAAAGTCGTTGACCTGCCACCCCGTGTCTATCAAAAAAAAGGCGATGGTTCTCGCTTGCCTTGCGGTGTAGCTGAAACTCGCCCTGAACCTAGTTTTTGGCGAAGCGCAGCCAAGGTCCGTTCTCAGTGCAGTAGTAACAATGCATAGGGTTGTTTGGTCGCTTGTGAAGCTGTGACGGTCCTTGTATTGCCGTCTCCATTGGTAGGCAAGACTCCGGTACCGCTATGTAAATGGGAGTATGGCTGCAGTCTGATAGTGAGAAAAGGACACTGATTGCGATCTAGATTGACAATGCTCTACTGGTAGATAATGACTCCATTCGTCCTAGGCAATCTGTCTAGAGTTACACGCACTATCTGCATCTCGGCAGACTCGGCCGAGCTCAAGACTGCACTCTGAGATTGATAAATCAATAAACGTATAACAGAATTCTCGAGCATATTCAACAACCATTGAGTCAAGAGTGTTCAACCACACATGTTACGTAGTGTCAGGCCACACGCAAGGGCTGCTGCTAAACCAGCGGGTTCGCCTGCGCGATCACCCGCGGGGTCACCTATCGAGTGAGATGGGCCCCTGCTCAAACGGGGGAGGAACCTGTCTCACAAGTACCAGGTAAATAGTCAACTCCCAGCTCTACGATTCATGCACTGACGGATGCTGCATTGTTTTTCGTCCCGGTCGCGGCCACCACTAGGTGCGTCCTTTTATGCATCCCATGTTGGCCGCGGGAACTACAGCGGAAAGTGCCGCCGTTGAAAACGCGTCCTCCCCTTCCCGCTGTCGGGGATCCGTCATGCATGACGCCAAGAACTTCAACAGCTTCCTCTCTGGGGAGGAGGATCTCTGGAGCCTTTTCTTTTTTTTTCTTTGTGAGTGGTGTCAAGGAGTTTAAGAGTGAGTGCGTGCTATATCACGCTCCGCGCTATGAGGTAACTATTTGTACAAGCGTAAGTGGGCAGGAAAGTGGCCAGATGGGGTCTTGCGGACGGGCACAGTTCGATGAAGAGGATGGAAATAACGCTGCGAGATGGGTTGCAGCTCGGAGGGGAAAGCAGGGCCCGATTCTACGACAAGGCAAATTGAAGGGTACGCTGATCTTGGGAGGGTTCACCTTGCTTCACGACGGTTTCGCTATGGTGTTAATGGGCTATGCCCTTGCAGCGCACAAGGCACCGACGGCTGAACGGGGTGATGTCAAGATGCTGGCGAGCCGAGTGTTGTCTTGAACCACACGGTCGCCCACCTGTACTGTTAAGTTGTAACTGCTTTGGGGCAGGCTCCATGCCGTCTCTGGAACGGGTGGTCGGCCCCGCCCAGGCACAGAATGGGATATACTTGCAGACAAGAAGAATGCTGAATTTTGCTGATAAGTCTCTTTTGGGGCGTTGGAAGAAGAGCGTGTCGCAGAAATCTGGTAGGCGAAGGCAATGACAAGTACGATGGAAGACAGGGGCAGAAAAAAGACTGTTACACAGTGAGGCTATTTGCCACGAGGCGGCTTGGAGCCCAAACCAGGACATCCCGTGCCAGCCAGTCAAATCTCGGGCCCTACTCCTTGCTCTCTCAGGCGTTCTTGGCCTGTGTATAAGCCAAGCCTCTTTTTTCTCATTCTGAGCGCCACGCTGATTGGCGAAGCATCGCGCACCGCCGGGCCTGTGCCGTCGCCTGTGTATTGAGAAATGGCCGCCTTCAAAAGAGAATCGAGTCATTCTTTGCATGCCTAGCTCTGTCTCCTTGCTGTTGCAGCAGGCTGCCTGTTGCAACCTAGTAACTATCGTAGCACAACGAGCCACACACAGGCGAGCGGGGTACGGTTGGTGGTGGGAGAAGAAGAAGAAGACTGGCAAGAAAAATAGTTTGATAATCTTCATCAATGGTAACTGGAGGATTCAACACGGACATGGACCGAAGACGCAGAAGTGGTCGCAACAGAACCATTTTCTCATTGGTCCATAATTCAATAAGTGCAAAGCGTGGTATTGGAGCAAAAATCTGCAAGGCACTCTTAATATACCAAGACAGAAATGGATATGCATCTGCACACATCTGGAAGCATTCCGCATGCGCATATAATCATGTATATAAGACGAGGCTCTTGGTGACTGGTTGGCAGCCCCAGCTGACTCCATCAGACGCTGGGCCTATCTTTTGCATGACAGGAAGAGACAGGGCTTTGCAAAGCGAGGATGCGATTGGCTGGCGGAGAGACATGTCTGGTGGCCTTTTTCCAGCGAGTACCAGTAACTAGTGACGATGGACTGGAAGAGCGCTATTATTACTCCGTATGTCCACGTTATTTACGCGTGGGTAGTATATATGTGACTGGAAGTCGCTATATTCATTGATGCGAGAGCCTGCGACGGGTCGAAAGCCGCTCTTGATGGATGTTGAGATGACTGACCAATTCTCTGACATTGAGCTTGTGCCTTGCTTGTTGGACTTTGCCTCGTACGAATAGCTAATTAATATGCCATCTGTATTTCGTCTGGTGGGTGGTAAGAAGCCATGGCACGTAGTTGAACTAGTCAGTTGGCAGCAACTAATATATTGTGAAGCTGCTGTTGGAAGGAATAATCAGTAATAAGACGCTGACTATTATGGGAACGAGGCTTCAACAAAACTGAGGGTCCAACGACTTTTTCCCCCCTACGACGTTCAAGCCTCTGAGCTTTTATTTCTAGCGCAAGAAAGCCCACCAGAAAGGGCTTCCAGGCTTCAAATATTGACGCCACCGGGGTTCTTGTACCAGTCAGACAAAGAAGAAGAGCGAGCGAACAAGACGAGGCGACGTCGTCCCCCCCCCTCCCCACCATTACGAAAAGCTGGCGCCGCCACCACGAGCCTTTTGCCCATGTGTGTCGACCGGGGGGGCCAGATTCTCTGTGCGACGGCGCACAGAAAAAAGGGCACCGATTCTCTGCCTTGACTGGACGAAAGAAAAAAAAAAGAGAGACAGAAAGACAGTGGTGGCGAGGGCGAAGGGCGATCGATTGCGTTTGCAGCTGGCATCGTATAGCCCCAGTGCTTCCATCATTGTGCTGCCTGCCTGCCCCGCTGGCTCTGGTAAAATGACAATGAGAGCTCAAAAATGTCTCTCTTTACGCTGGTTCATTGGGTAAAGTCGATAATCTGCGGCGGTGGCGAGCCAGGGCTGCAGGCCAGTAAAATGCACCTATTGTCTCGCTTCGCTTGCATCTTTCAGCCTCTGTCGCGTGCCGGATATCCCAGCCTTTACAGGGGCACAAGGGGATTGGCAGGTTGGTTGGCAGAGAGTTGTAGATTTTATTATTTTTGTGCCAATGGTGGGTGTAAGAATGTGACTGGACAGGCCGATGCGGATATCGGCATGGGCTTGCCTGATTGATTTGTTCGTCTTCTTCCTCCTTGTTCCTTTTCCTTCTTTTAAACCAGTACCTATTCTGCTATTCAAGACTTGTTTTAATATATTTGGTGCTGCCGAGTCCAGCTGGCTGCAGCAGCATAAAAGAAGGGCCATGCAAGAGAGCAAGGACCAGCTCGTATCCCTGTTAATCTTGGTCCATTGACTTGCCTAGCCATCAGATACAGCCCTTTTTTTTTTTTTTTTTTTTTTTAGGGTGCTGTGCATCTCGACAATTTTTGCGATATTTCTTCTTCATCGTGCTGGCCGTGCGTGCTGCCTCTACACGAGTTGGTGGGCTGTCCCACTGCAAGGTCGCCTGTAATCGTTGCCCCGACCCCCCGAAAGAGGGCTAGCCAGGGGGGAGGGGGTGCCCAGCTTTTAGCGTCTTCAGATGTCCTTTTAGCGCACGCCTCTTTCCCCTGGCCAAGCCTATCCATCTTTGGCTGCTCCCGTCCAAGCCTCCAAGGTGATCCCACTTCATCCTGCAGCCTGTAGACGTCGTCGTCTTGACCTGCATGACTGCCAATGCCCTCACCCCCCCTCCCCTTTGACATTCCACTTGGCGCATTTCTTTTTCTCCTCGGGTGTGCTAGAAATTTATATATTATATGTTTTTTTTTTTTAGAAAAAAGAGTACGCAGCACGCTGTTCCACTCTCATCAACAACCCAAACCCAGCCGCACTCGCATCTTTGTATAAGTCGTCTCTCCTCCCCGCATGTATCCACCACCTTATCCTCAACCCATCTCCCTCTCTCCCTCTCTCTCTTTTCAATCGTCTCTTTATGCTTTGAGCTAGCCTGCTGCAAGTGTAGACGGACTGCCGCATCTGTTTGATCTCCATCATTCAGTCTTGTGCTGGCATTGGCTGTTCAACTTGCACCACAGTCGACCACTTATACAGATCCAACATGGCACAGCTCCTTTGACTCTGACTAGCACTCTGGCTCTCAATTTCGCGTTTCTCGACGACCTTTTGCATCTCTGCAAGTGACTGATCAACTGGCACCGTTGACGTCTGTTCGCTGCGAATTGTCTTATACGACCCAGGCCATCTTGACCAAGCCGCCAATGCTCGATTCTCGATATACTTGTAACAGCGCGCTCATGTAAACGCAAACCCCGATTGGATTCGAACCAAAATATCGAAACACCATCATCGCTTCTTGTTTATTATCCCGCAACTATCGCCCGTCCAACCAAGCCATCCGTCACCATGGCCGTCAACATGGCCAATCTCTGTCCTCCGCCCTTTTACGACGCCAGACTCTTCCCCAACAGTAAAGGATGTAAGAACACTATCGGCCTCGCCCTCAGCTCCCACTCGGCATCGCCCTCAACTACACCCCCGCTAACACGCTCCCAGTCGTCGACGGCCGCCTCTGCCAGAAAATCGCCGACGGCGTCTCCTGCTGCCTGCCCTGCCCGCTCGCTGACTGGGTCTACCCCGACAGCTTTCGCACCATCAGCACTGTCGCAAACTGGACCGCCGCCCTCAGCGCCCTCTGCTGCCTCTACCTGCTCCTCTCGTGGGCTCTGCTACCCGTCGACAAGACGCACCGCCACTACCTCAGCATCTGCCTCACCGGCGCCGTCTTCCTCATGAACATGGGCTTTGTCGTGCCGCTCGCCGCCCGCCCGGCCCAGTGCTACGACCGAATCACCCCCCACGGCATGCGCACCAGCTCCGTCTGCGGCGCCTCGGGTGCCCTCCTCATCCTCGGCGGCTGGAGCGGCGTCATGTGGGCATTTCTGCGCTCCCTCTCCCTGCACCTGCAGATATGCTGGCAGGTCAGCGTCGGCCGCCCCTTCATGTACTTTGCCCAGGCCGCCGGCTGGGGCGTCCCGCTCATCGGCATCGTCCTCGCCCTCGTCTTCAGCGGCGTCTCCTTTCGCTTCGGCACCATCTGCCACATCAACCACGACAACAGCCTCGCCGACCTCTGGGTCCCGTTGCTCATCTTTGCCGGCATCACCGTTATAACCACTTTTGCCACCTTTGGCTACTGCGTAAAGGTCTACCTGGCGTCCCTGGCCGACAGCTCCGCCTCTACCGAGGGCTCTGGTCTGCCATCTTACACAAACAGCATCCGCACCATGACCCCGCGCCAGGCCTACCGCCGCGTCAAGCGCGTTATTGCCTTGCAGTGGCGCGGCATTGCCATTGTCCTCATCATTGCCGCCGACGTCATTTTCTTTTCCGTCATCTTTGTCTTCCAGGACAACATTGTCGAGTCCGTCACCAAGGACCCCAAAATCGCGGAGAGCTGGGTGCTCTGCCTCATTGGCTCCAGCGGCGACAAGAACAAATGTCTAAAAGAGGCCAGCAAATTTGTTGTCAGTCAAGCCACTATCGCCGCGGTACTGCTGCTGCTCGGAGTAAGCAAAAACCCAAACTGTCCATTTCCTGCCTTGTCACCATTTCTTACTAACATGCTGGCAGCTAAACGGAATATGGCTCATGTTTCTCCTCGGCCGGCGCTCCATGCTTGTCGGCTGGGTCGACCTCTTCAAGTCCCTCCTCGGCCGAGGCGACACCAAGAAGAAGGAATTTGTGTCTGTCGATGCCAGGCTGGACGCCAAAGCCGATTCACGTTCGTATGAGATGCTCTCGCGCGAAAACAGCACCGTGGTAACCCCCGCGTCCGCAGTGCACTACCCGCTCACCGACCGCAAGACGGCCGCCTACCATGAGCAAACCGCCACGCGATACCACGCCCCTTCGCGGTCATTCTCGGCACCACGCTCGCCCATTCAACGATCCTGGGACGTGCAGCAAACGTTTGCCAGTCCGGGTGGACCCCACTCACCGCCGCCGCCGACGCCGCCGCCGCCGCCGCCGCCGCCATCGCAGCCTCGGTCCCCGCAATCCCCGCGATCTCCGCGATCTCCACAGCTGGGCTTTGAAACAGGGACTCGGACCGACAAGTATGAGAGCATGAACCCTCTGGGCATGAACAGAATCTAAAAAAGCAAATCACGGAAGATAAAAAAGCAAAAGAGTTGGTTTTATTCTCCCTCTCTTCATCACACCGCCACTTCAAGGATCTGGCCGAGAGCCCAAGAGTATGTGCTCTAGAGGCCTATACCCAAATATATTATGACCACCATGCCATTGATACTGGCCAAAAAAGAAGCCTCCCGCTTCCATATTACGAAACGTCCGTACCAGAACACTCTTTGGCAGGTACTTTCCATGTCATTACGTCTTTACTATAGCGTGGCGTTGGAGTATATTGCTCTGTAGAGCAACAATCAAATGCAGTACAAGGTTACTTGTCTACTCGGCCTGATGTACACTTTCTTATTATTAATATTTAGCGCCTTACATACCAAAAATTAATGGATTGTCTATTTAATCTGCATCTTCTGCAACTGCGTCTCTTCCGACTATCTCCCCGTCATTTTTCTTTGGATCTAAGCTAGCCGCAGTGTTGTACCTAGGAGCAGGAGCGCTGTAGCACGATCCAATCACAGCGCCCGATAAGCCAGCCAGCCAACCATTGTGGCCCCACGCCTCTAGAACTTTTTTTCCTACCAGCGAGATTCAGACACGAATACCATCTACCAACCCGAGCCGGGACGTTGAGACTCTAGATATTCTGCCAAGATGGGCCTACTTCAGGATAATAAGAGGTATTTGCTGCTGATCGTATTGATAAGCTCTTTCAACCTGACTTTCCTCACCAGTCGCCGGAAAATATCCAACGATCCGAACAATACGAAATGGACCCGCGACACCACCACCTTTGGCCAGAAAATTCTGCGCTCGCAGGGCTGGCAGCCGGGCCAGTTCCTGGGTGCGCAGGACGCGCCGCATGCGGAGCTGCACTCGGCGGCAAGCGCCTCTTACATTCGCGTGGTGCTCAAGGACGACATGAAGGGGCTGGGGTTCAACAAGGCCCGGGAGGATGAGGTGACGGGTCTCGACGTCTTCTCGGACCTGCTGAGCCGCCTCAACGGCAAGTCCGAGGCGGCGGTGCGCGAGGATCAGGACGCGCGGCTAGCCGTCAAGACGCACCGTTACGTCGAGATGCGCTGGGGGCCGATGCGCTTTGTGCGCGGCGGACTGCTGGTAGGAGATACGCTGCAGGAGGACGGCAGCGCTGAGAGCGAGGCGGATGAGGATGAAAAGACAAAGAAGACGGAGGGGCAAAAAGGAAAGAAGGTCAAGAAGAGCAAGAAGCGCAAGGTGGAGGAGGAAGAGGAGGAACAAGAAGAAGTCGACAGCGAGGCGGCGAGGAACAAGGACAAGAAGCGTCGTCGCAAGGAAGGAGATGAGGACGATGCGGCGGAAAAGAAGAAACGCAAGAAAGAGAACAAGGAGACGGAAAAGTCGAAAATCGTGAACAAATCCAAGCTCGAATCCGACGACTCCAACGACAACGAGCTCAACGAGAAGGCGGCCAAAAAGAAGGCCAAAAAGGAGAAGAAGGAAAAGAAAAAGGAGAAGCGCGAGAAGAAGGAGGAAAAGAAGCGCCGCAAAGCCGCCAAGGCAGCCGCCGCTACCGCCGATGCCCCCAACAGCAGCAGCAGCAGTGATGACGACGACAAGGATGATACAGACACCAGCACCTCTGCGACGCCGGTCACCGCTGGCTCCTCGGGAACGGCAACACCCCTAGGCCACCGCACCTTTGTGCGCTCGCGGTATATTGCGCAGAAGAGGCAGGCGGTCATGGATGCCAAGGCGCTGGCGCAAATCTTCATGATCAAGGCGTAGATACGGTCTTGCATGTCTGTGTTTTTGTTTCCTGGGCGTTGGATACTTTGGGTTTGGTTATGTGGCTTTTGGGAAGGTATCATATACATCATATTGGCGATGGCGTCTTTTCATTTCTCATTTTCTCTTCATCCTTGGGTGTATATCAAAAAGTCTACAAGTGCTTCGAATCAGTGGCACATCTACAAGCCATGGTTGTCATGGAACACATTGGGTTCCTTATAGAAAATGTACCGAGGTCAACTCATATCCTTTTCTTGTGCAAGTAATGGTGACTTGTGATTACAATGGAAACTTGAAGGTGTTTGATCAAATTCAATGTTCATGATATCTATCCTTTCCGGCTCGCGAAGATCCCTGTCGCTATGTGAATTGCTCTTTTCGTTGCTTTTTTTCTCTTGTATTTATCCTTTATACAATTATTTGCCTTTTTTACTTTTCTCTTCGAGCTCCCTTCGCCTCTACTCCTTGTCTAATCTGACGGCAGGGTTTCTCTCGATAAAGTTGAGGTCAACCTTGTGGCCGAGCAGCTCGCGAATGTTTGAAATCTTGTACTTGATCATGGTCGGACGCTCCAGGCTCAGACCCCAACCAAAGACGCGCATGTCCTTGGGCAGACCCATGGCCTCAAGCATCTCTGGGCGGAACATGCCGCTGTTGCCAATCTCGACGAGCTTGCCGAGGCCCTTGTGATAGCTAAAGATCTCCATGCTGGGTTCGGTGTAGGGGTTGTAAGCGGGCTTGAACTTGAGGTCGGTAATGCCCATCTTGCCAAAGAAGATTTCCATGAATTCCATCAGGCCACCGAGGGTCAAGCCGTAGTCGGCAATGACGCCCTCAACCTGGTGGAACTCGGCGAGATGGGTGGCATCGACCGTCTCGTTGCGGAAGACGCGATCAATGGAAAAGTAGCGCGCCGGCGGCGGACGGCCGTCGGGACCCTTTTGCGAGGCGAGCTTGTGGAGGAGCGCGGCCGAGATGGACGTGGTGTGGGTGCGCAGGACCAGGCGCAGCGACTCGTCGGCGGCCCATGGGTATCTGTATCCGATGGAGCCATATTTGCCGTCCTGGTGCACTTCCTTGACATTGTTCCAGTACGCCTCGGTGTCCTGGCCGTCCTCCTGCGGCCGCGGCTTGTCGGCAACCTTGGGGTCTGAGATGTAGAAAGTATCCTGTAGGTCGCGAGCTGGGTGCTGTTGGGGCACAAAGAGAGCGTCAAAGTTCCAGAAACCGGTCTCGACAAACTTGTTGGCGGGCATCTCCTCGAAGCCCATCTCGAAGAAGATTTGGCGGAATTCTTGGCGGACCTTATTGAGGGGGTGCAAGGCGCCCGCATTTTGGTCAGCACCGAGGGCTTTGAAGTTGTAGGGCTTGAAGTTGGCCGTCTTCCAGGCGCCTGAGGTGATCATGTCCGAGGTCAGGTCCGTCTCTTCCTTTTGGATCTCGAGAGCGAATTTGGGACCCTTTTCGACCTTGAAGCTAATAATCTTTTGCATCTTGATGAGCTTGCGCTTCTTGAGGTCGGTGAGGGTCTTGGCATCGCCGGTTCGGGTCTCCTTGATCTTTTGGAGTTGTGTCTGGGTAACGTCTTGAATAGAGTCGGCCTGTGATGGGGGTCATTCAGTCAGTATGCAGTTGCCGTAAAACCCATGGCCGATAGGCTTACAGTGGCAACTAGCTTGCCGTCTTTGTTCTTTGCAATCCATTTTTCCCTGAAGGCCTTGCCCTGGCCCAGCTTGGTAACGTTCTTATCGCCAATGGCAGCCTCGAGCTCT
Organism: Beauveria varroae; assembly: GCA_030780425.1. Taxonomy (NCBI): domain Eukaryota; kingdom Fungi; phylum Ascomycota; class Sordariomycetes; order Hypocreales; family Cordycipitaceae; genus Beauveria; species Beauveria varroae. Next base: position 81,199 of record JAPFUP010000355.1, on the reverse strand, counting down.
TGGACAGACAGGCCGTCCATGGCCTTGCGCAGGGCCTCAAAGACGCGGGCCTCGTGGCTGCCGTGCTCGGCAACCTGTTCCGCTTCGGGCTCGAGAACGGCCTCCTCGCGCTCAATGGTGCTGTAGGTGATCATGGAGCGGGAACCCAGTCTGTCGAGCGCGGCCTTGACATCCTGGGAGGCCAGCGCGGGGAATGCTTCGGCGGTCAAAATGGGGCTCTGCTTGTCCAAGGCCAGCAGGACCTGCGTGGCGAGGTCGCCAGAGGTGGCCATATTCTTTTTCTTCGGGCAATCGGACCGAGTGCGGTCTATCTTGGTGTCCTCGTTGTGAGGCCCGTTATGAGGGGAGGTGGTGATGCTGGCCGTCTTGTCGAAAATGTTCTGAGTCACCTTAGCAAAGTGGTGGGCTACCAAATTGTATGCCACCTCGCAGCCCACCAAGCAGGCTCCCACCAAGCAATTGGCGGGGCTGTTTGGGCAACAGGAGCGAGGCCGGAATTAATGTTGATCCAGGCATTTCAGTGCGGCAGTGGGTAATGGCCGTATAACGGCCACTGTAACGCCCGCTATAAAACGTTCTAGAAGCGGCACGTTGGGGGTCTTTTACCAGGCAGGATGCACATGTCAGAATGCGGCAGCATGACGATATGTTTCGAAGAATAATTATCTTAGTCTTAAATCGATTGAATTCAAAAGATTTGAGCTTTCGTATCAAGCTGAATTTTCCCAAAGTGATTTCGCTGTTGGTTCACGTCATCTGCCGGCTTTGATCCGCCGCCTGACAGCTTCGCCGCTTGCTCCCGGGCCACTAATAACTACTCCAATGAGCAACTAATTACTACATCCCCAACTCCCAACTCCAACTCCAACGACGCCCATCGGCTATCGCCAGCCTCCCATGGAAGCGACTCGCTAATATCGACCTTCTTTCCAACACAGCTCTTCGCTCGGACCCCTGCCCAAATGAATACTTGCGACTATGAACGATGATGCTTCGCCCAGCTCCTCGGCGCGAGATGAGCTCTGGGACGACGATGACGCCGCAGGTCCGGCGCGATCGCAAGAGGCTGTCAGCGCTGGCCCTGCGCAACAATACGACGCCCGTCCGACGCCTGCATCGCAGCAGCTACGTGCGCCTTCAAAGAAGGATCTCAAGAAACACTGCCCCGGGCTCAAGAAGAAGCTCGTCTTCCTCACCCACCTGCTTAAATCGCTTGATCTCGTCGTTTTTGCCGAATTGAGCGCCCTATATTATATGGAGTACGCTCTCACACTCTTCATTATCGCTTCTGAACGCTGACGATGCTGTCTTTTAGATGCTCCATGTTTCGGTTTCTTCTGCGCGCCTTTGGCCAATACCTCTACCTCAGTCCCAAGGATGAATCGTTTCCAGTCGCCTTGACCGCAACCCGCGTGCACGTTCTTCTCGTCGTCGCGCCCAATCTTATATGCATGCTCCTACATCTATTCACTTCTCTCCCAGTCGGACGAGCCGACCAGCGAGGATACCAACATGGTGGTCTCGTCATTGACTTTATTGGGCAAACACCATCCACTTCGAGAATCTACTATGTGCTTGCCGACATCTTTCTATTGGTCCTGCAGTGCATCATGCTGACGATACATACTGAACGCGAACAAATGCGCGTTACACTCAAAACATTCCGTCCCTTGGCCGCAGATTTGGCTCAGCAAGCCGCCGCCGGCCGAACGATACGAGAGCTGGATGAGGAGGAACGGGGTGTTTCCGCCATGATGGATGAGGAGGCTGGAGATGAGGCAGTAGAGGTCGAAATGAGGCTCCTGAATCAAGACGCTGGCGCGGAAAATGGGAATGAAGCTGGCCCCAGCAACAGCAACACAAATAATGATGGCGACAACACGACACACTTATTCAATGTCATGAACTCGGGCAATGGGGTTTTGGGACCATACCATGTGCTTCACACAATACGCCATACAGTCATGGATGTGCGCAGAACAGCCGCGCACTCGTTAACGAGCATGGGTTATAATGCAACCCTTGCGGCGATACGAGCAAATGCTCAGCGCCGAGCAGTATCAGAGCTTACGACTACACCTGTAAATGTATAGATTATATAGCGCAAGCGATCTTTAACGGGCAAAGTGGATAATACAATGAAAGAATCGCTGATTGGAATTACATGCAACATGACATCTATGCTATCTTCCTGCCAACATTGCCCACTCCACTTCCCTTTACAGATACAATAATGTCACCCGACTCATCCTCTGTCACGTCACGCAGACCCCAGCTGCTGGCGCCACACGTTTTAAGATCTCTTGCCAACGTGATCATGTCTTCCGTCCCAAGCACTCTCTTGCCGATTCTTATACGTCCGACATCTTCAGAGCCCATGGCCATGAGTATCATCATGCTACTTGCTGTACTCTGCGTCACGCAGCCACCCTGCGAGATTGTCTCGAGCAACTGATATGCGCACTGCTTGCCGATTTCTTCGGGGACCTGACCACCGGAAGGTGGTACAACAACATCGGCAGAGTAAATCACGCCAACCGAGTTGGACTCTGCCACCAGGCTCAATCCGTAGCCAATGCCTAGACGACGTTTGCTGCCAGACTTGTCGCCGGTCGGGACCAGCGGCGCTTGGTCGTACTGCGCGGCAATGTGAATATCACTGACGAGAGGGTTTAGAACCTCTCTCGCAGAATGAATCATGCGGCCGTTATTCGAGGCCGAAACACCAGTGCTGTACGCAACACCGCGAATTCTCTTGACTCGGCCAGGGTTTCTGTTCAAATGAAGCGTTTTTGGCAGACGAACTTGGCTTGCAAATCGTAGCTCAACAACGCCGCCACCACCCTTACCACCGGGTCCAGCGCAGGATCTTTGCAGTACTCTCAATTCGATTCGGGCGGGTGGAATACCAAACAGGCCAAAGAGAGGCAGGATGGCGGTTCGGAAGGTATCGACAGACACGTCGCCCGTCTCCGTTGCAGAGGTAATTACACCAGCGCCTGAGAAGCGCACATTCATGTGCGCCTTGGAGAAGGGAGCCAAAAGGCAGAGAGGGAGTAGGAAGTAGGTGATGCCGCGCGTAATGGTCGGCGGCAGGCTGTGTTCGATAATGTCGCCTTCGGAAGCACCCTGCCCAGCGATCGTGCCGGTAATTAGGCCAGGGTGATAGGTGATTGTGGTACCAGTGTATGATATTTGCATGGAGCTGCCATTGGTCACCGCTTCAAGCAATCGTAGAAAGGAAATCTCGTGGTGCGCCAAGCCAGGATTCGTAGGTGACGAGCTTCGAATCTTGGAGATGTGAACGGGGCGACCAGTCAGTGTCGAGAGGACTAATCGCCGCGTGAAGGAGCGGTGTCCCGTGAAACGCAGAAAATCTGGCGCAGAGTCTGTCATTCTGCTTGCAAGTTTGGAAGACTACTTCTAGCATAGGCGTGCTTGGAAACGGGCTGTCGTATAGGTTCGCGGGAAAAAAAAAAACAGATTCTGCCGGGTTGATCCCGCCGTCTCCACCAAAGAGGCAGGCGGTAACACTTACAACATTTGACAATCCCAGTCATAGCATGGCAATGCGTATAGTTGTTTTGTAAAAATTATCTATAGATGAATTTCGCACATATAGTTCAAACTTGACTACGGTTCATTCAATTCTTGAACACGTAACAGGGTACTTTGTCGATGCGAAAGTGCTGCCTCAGGAAACCTATCGATAACAATTTTGTAGTGGCGCCTCACCCATAGGTAGTCAGTCGGCAGAACGCCATCAACAGGGGAAGCTGGACACGACAAACCTGCAGAATGCCCGGCAGACCGCTGCTTCTGGACTTACGCGGCTCGACGAAAACAATATGTAGGGCCTGCTTGCTAGCTCTATCAACGCGAACACCGCAGACATGGACAGCAGCCTACAGCACCGCCGCGAATCGCAGACGAGCGCCGCGCGCCTCGGCCAGGAGACCTTTTCCTTTGCGCGAGGCACGCAAGCAAGCGGCACAGCGCGAGATCGAAGATGCCGCAATGGAGGAATATATGTCAGCGGCGAGGAATGCGACAACGGTCGGCGCCAACTTTTCAGGATCCGATGGAGGAGTTCGCTTCTTTGAGCAAAGCGGGCAGACGCGGCAGCAGCTCCCAGACGAGACGGCATTTCAAAAATCGATAGACGCATTCGATACGAGTCAGCTAAAAGGAGCTCTTGAGGATATGAAGAACACAATCAAGGGCGAAGAGGACAGGAAGGCGTTTAGTGAAGTCATGGGCCAGCTCGAAAAGGTGTTTGGCCAAATCCAGGGCAGTCAGGACCTGGATAAGTTCACGGAGCACATGGACGAATATACAAGATCGATCGACCGTGAGATTGAACAAGTGACGAGCGATTTGCCACAAGAAATGCGAGAGTCCATAAACTTGGATCTACCGGAGCTATCCGAGGACCTCCCACTTCCACTTCGCGGTATGAAGAGCTCAAGCCCCCAAGTTGTCGAAGGTCCTTGGTCGCTCAACCAGCGGCGCAAGATTATTCGGCTTAACGACGCTATTTCACGAGTTCACAAGGGCATGCAGGATGTGCCTGGGCCGACAAAGAAGGAAATTGTGTCCATATACAAGGCATATCATGCGGCAAGGCTCACTCTGGCTCATAGCTGGAGTCATGTGCCCCTAGATGTGTGGGACTTTCTTTGGAAAGTGTTTTCTGTCGATGAGAGCATCAATATGCACCGGCTGGCGCACATTTCCATGCTGGCTAGAGATATGAGCGAGGCCAAGGTTCCATTTAGCCCGCCCCAGCAACTTCTGGCGATTGAGGCAATGTTCAATGAAGGCTGGGAAGACAGGGCGCTAGAAAGCTGGAAGCGAAGCATGGGCACGCTGGGCCAGGAGAGCGCCGAGACGTACAAGGATTTTTGGGAGCTTGGCGTGGGTATGCACTGCCGGGCTGGGAACTTGGAGCAGGCCCAACGAGCTGCCAGTAAACTCGTCGAGAAGCGCATGGATTCTCGCATCCTCATGCCCATCATTCGCTCGCTGTCGGAACAAAATACAGAGGAGAGCCGGCAGCAGGCGTGGGATACCTACCGACAAATGCGAGATTTGCTCGGAAGATCAATGAAACTCGCCGATTACGACCAGGTGGTGGCCTACTTTCTGACGGCGGGTCAAACCGAGAATGCGCTGTACGCGTTTGTCGACATGATGAGCGACGGCCAAATCGATCTAACCGTACAAAAGTACATGCCGTCCGTCGTGGCCAACAAGTTCTTCGTCGGCAAGTGGCTGAAGCGCCTGATTGGCGCCGGCGATGTGGACGGCGCGCACAGCGTGGTGGAATTTATGCGCGCAAAGGGCGTCGAGGCGTCGCCCATCCATCTCAACGGCTTGGTCGGCGCCTGGCAGCGCTCCGGCGGCGCCCAGCACTTGGCCAGGTCGGAGCAGGTCGCATGGGAAATGATTCAGAACCGCATCCAGTTTGTGCAGGCGCGCAAGATGCAGTCGAACAAGGACCTCAAGAAAACGAGCAAGTCGGCGCCGGCGCCGCTGCCTCGCGCCACGCTCGAGACATTTTGCATCCTCGCGGAGAATTACCGCCTGCGCGCGATGCCCGACCGGCTCGCGGCGCTGTGGGACGCGTTTCGCGAGTCGGAAATCAGCCCCGACGCCTTCATGATGAACCAGCTGCTGGAATCGCACATTCAGGCGGGCCAGCACGCCAAGGCGCTCGAGCTGTACGGGTTCCTCGTCGCGGAGCGCGGCGTCCAGCCCGACCCCTACACGTTTAGCGCGCTATGGAAGACACTCGCCGTGAACCGACTGCATATTATTGCGCCCGACATGTCGACCGCCGCCATCGCGGAAACGCGGCGGCTGTTTGCGCAGACGGCCGCCCACCGCACCGTGTTTGGTGCCGGCATGGACGGCCAGCTCGCGCGCAAGATTCTGCACTCCTTTCGGCGGGTGCGGGACCCCGCGGGCTTCCTCGTCGCGCTGACATTGCTGCGCGACGTCTTTGCGTTTGCGCCGACCGAAATGCTCGTGCTCGAGCTCGTGCTCGGCACCACCAAGCTCTCGTGGGACGCGCCCGCGCAGCGTCGCAAGCTGCTGCAGGCCAAGCGCGACATGGAGCGCGATCTTGTGGCCTGGTGCGCGGGCGACGTCGACAAGCTCCAAGGTGAGAAGCGTGGCGTCGCGCTGTACGAGTATCTCCAGCGAACAGGCATGGCGCAACTGGGCGGTGGCGAGGACGAGGCGCGGGAGGCGCTGGCGAGGGAGGCGCTGGCGACGGCGTCCAAGGACATGGGCGTGTATGAGTTGTTGAGGCCGGCATCGGCTGAAGCTGTATAGTCCTTTGCGTGTATTAATACTGTCTTACTAGTTTCTCCGGCATATAGCTTGCATCCTGTATTCATAATTCACGGCGGCATCATGTATAATACGCCACAAATACTCATCCAAACTTGAAACTATATCTAAACGAGCACCAGTTCCTAGTCATTTGTCATAAAATGTACAGACTGGCATTGGTTGTAAAATATACTAATACTTGTGCATGTGTATTGTTTCGTACCTAACGCGCTGCCATCTCCGTCGACTCCAAACTTTCTCTACCTCTACCCCAACGCTAAACCGAATCAATCACAGGATATAGCGCGTTTCCTTTTTTTGATAAACAACAACGTAAAAAACGCCAACGCTATGCAACCAAAAAAACATGAAGAAAATGATGATCTAAAAAGGACTAGCCTCCTCGCCTCTACGACAAGTCCATGATGTCGCCATCCGGCCTCACATCGCGCATCTCGCTGTCGACCGAGCTCAGGCCGGAGCTGCTGCTCCCCGCCGAAGACGCGGGCCGCTTCTCGTCGCCGTCTCCGCGGCTGCGCAGCAGGTCCGGACTGCGCTGCGCGATCCACTCCTCAATCGTCGTCACGGGCCCGCCCTCGACGAGCACCTGCGAGCCCTCGCCAGGGCGGCCGAGTATCGTGCCCTGAAACTTGGCGTCGCCTGCCGCCTGATTGTGCTTTTTCTTGAGCGCTGCGTGGTTTCCCCTCGAGTTAGCCCTGTCCCCTTTCTTCTTCTGCTTCTTTCCAAGACGTAGCCGCCGAAAGCCGTAAAAAGAAAAAACTCACCAGATAGGTAGTCCGTCGCCTCCGACTCGCCGTCCGCATTGCCAAATTCCATGAGCTCCTTCATGCGGGATCCCGCAAACCACGCGATAAACTCTTCCACACCGTGCGTATCCTCCTCACCGCGCCACATCTCCTCCGTCACTGTCCGCTCCGCGCCAAATGCGCCCGCGTCCTGCAGCGCGAGCCGCACGTCCGTCAGCGTAAAGTCGTCCGCTTGCGCCGGCGCCGCCATGCTGCCACCGTTGCCCTCGCCCTCGCTGTCGTCGTCGTCGCTATCGTCGTCGCCGCCGCCGCGACCTGCGTGGTTAATGGCCGCGTGGTGGGCCGTGTTTTGGCACAGCAGCAGCATGTACCGCGCCGCCAGGTCGGTCAGGGAGTCGAGCACCGCGGGCCGCGTCGCGTGGTAGCCCGTCGCGCGCAGGATTTGAAGAACGGCCGGCCGCAGCAGCGCGTGGAAGAAGGCGGGTGGTGTCGCCATGGCTGAGAGAGCCCAGGAAGGGGAAGAAAGGTGTTCGGGAAGCGTTTAAAAGGGTGTTGAAAGGATGGGATTCGGTGCTCGCGGGTTGCTCGCTAATTTGTTGCTGTTGACGCCGAGGGGAGGAGAGGATTCTAATCGGTTAAAATGATAGGGGGTCGCTATAAATCATGTTCTAGAGCTCCCTGCAGCCAAGCGTGTAGGAGGGCGTCGGTTGTGTCGGCGATGCTTGTGCTCGAAGTTGTGCACAAGGCTCACTGGAGCTCTGTTTGGTCGCACGCGCAGAGAGCTGCACAGAGCCGCTGCCAAGTGGCACTGTGTAAATGTGGTAGTATTCGTACTCCGCACCGTGCGCTCACAAGTAGCAATCAGTTGACATCAGTTCAAATTGCTCCGAAAGCATTATAGTAACAGAAGAATTGGATCTATGAAACGTATTTATTCCAAAATGTTCTTGAACCTCATCAAAATTCGACTCTACCCTCAATTACGATGAAACACCGCTGAATTGGTTAATCCAGTTCAGCACCTCTCTGTGCCAGACGAGAGAGTTTTCCGGCTTCAGAACCCACTGTATTCATGTCAGTAAAGGGGAAGTGATGTAGAGTCCTCGTTTTAAATACTGACATGGTTCTCGTCGGGGAAGACTAGAAGCTTGCTGGGGATGTTGCGCGCTTGCAGCACATTGAACATGGCTAAGCCCTCGGCGATACTGAGGCGGTAGTCCAGTTCGTTGTGGATAACCAACATGGGCGTCTCCCAATTGCCAGTATATCTAGCAGGATCCCACTTCTCGTAATTTTCACGCTTGTCCCAGAGAGTGCCGCCAAAGTCGTGCTCGGGGAAGAATAATTCTTCGGTGGACCACTGGCTAAGAGTAGAAAAGACACCGTCATGGCAAACAATGGCCTTGAATCGTCGTCCAAGAGGGTGGCCCTGAATCCAGTCTATATATGCGTTAGGGGTACAAGTCGTGAAAGCTGGCAGAGGGACTTACTCATCATGTAGCCACCATAGGATGCGCCGAGGGCAACAGAACGATCAATGTCGACATATGGCATTTTCTTCTCAATGTATTCCAAAGCCTTGACGAGATCTTGGTAAGGCGCGCCGCCCCAGTTACAAGCAATGGCATCAGTGTGAGCCTGGCCATAACCAGTACTGCCGGTAGGGTTGGGGCAGACGACTATGTAACCCTGCTCAGCAAAAATAGCCGGGTTCCAACGGGTGCTCCAGTCATCGGTCCAAGCACTTTGCGGTCCACCGTGGACAACAAAAGCAAGAGGATATTTCTTATTCTTGTCAAAGTTTGAAGGGGTCATGCACAGGGCGTGGTTATCATAGCCAGCAGAACCAGGGTACCAAATGTCAAAGCACTGGTCCTGGGTCAAGCCGAAGGCCTTACCGTTCTTGGCGCTTGAAGAAACCTCTGTGATATCCTGGCTCTCATGGTTCAAGGTCAAATATCTTGAGCTCTCGATACGGGACCGTGTGGTGACGAAGAGCGTATCGCTATCACCCAAGAGGTAGGCGTCAGTGACAGCTCCATCTTCAAAAATGGGAGCTGGCAGATCCGCGGCCTCGGAGGCAGACGAAGGAACCTTCCACAGAAGAACTCTGCCATGCTGCTCAGCGGAAAGAATCAGGTGTTTATTGTCGGCGGTCCATAGAATGGATGAGGGGCTGCGGTCCCAACTGCCTCTGTCATCGCTTGTTGCGTAGAAGGTCTCAACCTTTTGAAGATTGCTGATGTCAGGAATGACGAGAAGCTGGTGCTTGTCGGCCTCGTTCTGCTTGTCTTTCATTCGAAAGAACGCAATAGACTTGCCATCGCGCGAAAAGGTCGGATTATGGGTATAGCCAATCAGGTTTCCGGTTTTGACAATTTCTGGTGCGCCGGGCTGGTCAGTAAAGGACTTGAGCGGCACCAGGTACAAGTCAGTCTTGGTGTAGCGCGCCAGATTGAGCGTGGGGTCCTTGGCGACAAAAGCGATGCCTTTCTCGTGAATGTCAAAGTCGGAAGCGCCACCAAAGGGTCCGATGGGGGAAGCGAGCTTGATGCCGGCGAGTAGGTTGAAACTGTCGTTCTCGAGCGTCCACCTGCCATCCTCCTTTGCCAGCTGGCCGTACCAGAGCGCATTTTCGTTCTTGGTCTTCCAAGTATCCCAGTGGCGGACAAAAAGCGAATCGTAAGTTCTGCCACTGGATAGCGGCTTCTCTTCGTCAGCGGCGAGGAAGAGGTTGCCGTCAGGCGTGGTGACGGCGGCAGTGACCAGTGCGACCTTGCCGCTAGACAGAGCCTTGGTTTTGGCGCTGGACAGGGAGCCGTCAAAGCTGTGAATCAGGTTGGGTCTGGTCTAGGCGTTAGTAGGGTCATGAATACAACATTGTATTGTCTCTAATGACACACTCATCTGTAGGAGCCTCAACATTCTGGTAAAAGAGATCGGTGCCCTTGTCACTGCCCTTGAAAAAGGCAACTTCGGTGTCGCTGATCCAGACGGGATCGCTGGCTCCAGTGTCCTCGGAGACGAGGTGTGAAGCTTCATCTTTGAGGCTGAGAATGCGAATCTGGGAAGACTTGGAATGAGTCTCAAACGAGTATGTCGACACCTGTTGCAAGCATCAGTTATTGGATGATGTTTCTAGCGGCCCTGGTGCGTTTCAGCGGTCAATGAAGTCAACATGGCGAACCTACCGTGTAAAGAACGATATCGCCTCTAGCATTGGGCACACCAGCAGAGCGGCGCGGTGCTGAGATGAGCACCTCGGGGGTGAACTTGGAAGCTTGGACGGTCATGTTGACTGAAAGTGGTGTGTAAGCGGACCCGGAGAGCGATTAGCTGGACGAAGCAATGCTCGTCAATGTCATACAGAGAGAGTCGGTAGAGAAAAAGAACAGGGAACAAGAAGTCTCAGGACAGATTTGGTCTGTAGCGGATCTCATAAGGTAAAGAAATAGTCGAGGTGGCCTAGTTAGCTTTAAAGGGGAATCCAGCAAGGTACCTGCTTGCCTAGGAAGGTGATGACCCCGCATCAAACCGTGAGACACAGTAGAGGGCCCCTCACCATTCCCCTCATCTACACCTTACATTAGTCAATGCGTGCGATTTGGGTGAAATTCGAAATCGGAAGCTGTGGATTTGGATTGCGCCACCGAGAGAAATCATGGTTCAAGGAGACAATACTGAGCAGTACACGAATGTCATCGGCTCTTCTACAACCCTTAACCCTAACCCTTGATGGTCATACATTACTCCGCGTTCTTGATCTCATTCACGGTACGTGCTAAGACACGAGCGCCGTTGTAATCTACCCTTCTGGCTCCATTTGCGACAAGTGGTACTCTATGGGCGCGACACGGCAAGTCCTCGATGTCACGTTGTTCTCAAGACCTCACAGGTTTTTAGGCGGCGAGCCACTACATCTGTGGCTCATCTGGGAGAAAGCTAGAGGCATTGCCAATGAAAACAACTTGATCAAAGTTCAAGCAGCATACGCATCTCACAAACAGCAGTTCGCACTAGCTTGCTGCATGCTGTACGGCTTATTCGACGTATCCATGGGTGAGCTTGAATTCGGCCGCTTTGCGGGGTGTGTAAGTCATTTGAGGCGGCAAAGACAGCACGAGACCCACGACGCACCTTCAAGCGTCACCTCGGAGACTTCAACAACGGGCACGCATGCCACCGCAACTGCTGAACTGGACCCAGAGGTCCCGTGTGGATCCAGGTGCGAATACACGTCAAAGAGCACTCAATGTGTGCAATCCGAGCCAAAGAGGGAGCTCAGCTGTAAATCCACGGCGCTGATGAGGTCGCTTTGGTCAGTTGCGTGTTGGCTGACAGCCTCTCAACACTCGAAATAACGCCTGTCACTATGGCAGCTGAACGGTTGAATATCCACACAACACAGTAAATGAGGTGTTGCCGCAAAAAACCCCGAGATGTATTGGTATATCCGCAAACGCCTTCATAACCCATGGCCATGTTGTAGAGTACAATAAATTCGTTGAAAAAACAAAACGTTACTTTCTCGAAGCGCCAAACGCGGTACGCTTCTTTGCCGTCTGCCCATCGTTTTCGCTGTCCTCCGTTTCTTGCTGCTGCTGCTGCTGCAGCTGCTTCTTCTTCTTGGAGACCTTGCTGTTGCCACCGCCGCCACCACCACCCACAGCGTTGGGCGTCGAGCTGGAAAAGGATGCCGACACCGGTGTCGGGGCGAGGGATCCCGGCGTCGATCCCGGCGTTGTCGATTCCTACATTCCATGATCCAGTATCAGCAATTTCCGTAGAGAACAAGTACATGCAGAAGGATAGCGGGTATGAAGCGCGCCGTACACTGAGATTGGGCCGATAGGAAATGGAGGACCGCGAAAACACGCGATTCTGGTCCATGGGGCCCGTCTTGCGGCGCTGCGCCGCGGCACCGCTGATGCCCTTCATGTAGTTGTCAAAACCGGTGATGATGTTTCCGCTCGGCGTGTTCTCTAGGTAAGCAGACTCCTTCTGGATGATGCCCTCCTCCACCTGGTTCTGTTGTTTTTGTCGCCGAATCAGCAATGTCCCAATGAAGCTCGAGCGCCGCAGACGGGGGCCCTCGTACCAGGCGTCTCTCCAACAAACGGCGTTTCTCAACCAATTCTCGCACGCGCGCTTGCGACTTTTTGTATTCCGTCATGGTCGGCTGCGGGCCTTCGCCGGCGCCGGCGCGCTTGCTGTCTGCCATTTCCGTCTCGCTTGCCGTCGTGTCGCGGAGGTTTCGGTGGATGAGGGAGTAGTCCTGTATCGCTAGTGGCGGGCACGTTTGAGGGCTCTCGAATATTTGGTGTATTCGATGGGCTTGGCTCGCTGTATGATGAAAGGGAAGTTGGAGTGGGCGGGCTGTACAATCGACAATCGAATCTCAATGTGGGGCAGGTGCGTAGAGACGAAGCCGGCACGGACGACTAATAGCGGAGCTTGAATAAAGATGAAAAGTGAAGGAAAATCGGCAGAGTAAGGATACAGCATTCCTTTATTCAAATCTTGATTCAAAGTATTGGCTCTACGCAACAATAGCTAGCAAGAACACTCCGACGCCTCACTCTCCAGCATCGTTCAGTTAAGCAGCTACAGATCAAATGTGTCTATACAACTGTTATAACTTGACCGCGGTGGGATTGTGCTTACTTCGTATCCTGCAATCTGTCCGAATGATGGCTTACTGAGATGGATGGCTCATAATTCTTCTTGCTGAAAGGATACTGCGATAAAAATGCGCGTTAGCGATGGTTTTAGGTCCGGAGTTGGCCAATCCCATGTCCATGGTCTTATCCCATTATTGGTATTTCGTTTTCAATTTCAGTTTGCCATATTGAGATAGCACGATTATCGAGCGCGGCGCGGAGAAACAGATGCTGAGGAGCTGTTGCGTCTTCGAGCTGTTGATCTCCGATTGTCTCGTCTCTCGGGCGACTCGGATGATGGGCTCCTGCTCCGACTCTTGCTCTTGCTCTTGCTCTTGCTCTTGCTCTTACTCTTGCTATTGCTTTCAATCCTGCTTCTGCTCCTGCTTTTGCTTTTACTCTGGCTCCGGCTTCGGCTGTTTGATGATGAATAGCTCCTAGAACGACTAGACGCAGATGATGCGGATGAAGATCGTCCTCTGCTACGAGATCTGCTTCTTGAATCTTGTCGGCGCGCTCTCTTTGCAACAGGTGACCTATCTTTATCTTCATGTCGGCCTAATCGATCTGGGCGTCGCCGAAGCGAGCGTGATCTGGACCTCGATCGCTTTCGTTGCGTATTTCCGCGTCGCAGTGAATCTCTTCGTCGGCGCGGAGGGGAACGAGAGCGACTGCGCGATGAGGAACTTGATCTTCTGGATGATGATGTTGATCGAGGTCGCGCAGATCGATGATCCCGTCCTCGTCCACGTTGTGGTGCATCTCGTCCGCGTGGTACGTAGCTATCGCCATTAAATGAACCCCTGGGCAAGCGATTTCGCGCATCAGGAGATCGCGATCTCTGCTTAGGTCTAGCATCCCCGCGATTTTCGAACGCGCGGTCATTCCAGCGGCCTTGGCGATTATTGCCTCGATCTCGTGGTCTGTCTCTTCTATCTTGATCGTAGGAGGGGGGCATATTGCGGACGCGCCGGTCGGGTTCATCGCGGCGGTTTCTAGCATCGTCGGCCGCTTTGCCCTGCTCAAGCTTCAGAGTGTTAGTATTTGGCAGATTGGCTGCAGTTTTTCACCCACCTTTTCTTGAATGAGCTCCAGCTTCTTTGCTTCTAGCAATTCTTTGGGGACACCTTGCGGGCTGTCTTGCGCGCTTAGAAACAGCTTCCACAATTCCTTGCAAAATGGAGCAGTATCTTTGTCGAGAAATCCGGTAAGCTGAATCTGGATGTTTTTGATGTCGGGCTGGATCAAGATACGAGGTCAGCAGATGGAGGGAGCTCTTGCCAAAGTACGTACGTATCTAGGTCCATCGATAAGATTAAAGCACATTTCGATGACGACGTCATCCTCGTTGCCCAGGATTTCGGAAATGCGGCTGGCAATCCATCTGCTGAAATGTTAGCTCACGCGACGAGCTGGTCGATCATTCGTGGATGCACCGACTTTTTCATGACGCCGAGGTTCACTTTTTGCATGTCCACCTTCTTACTGAACTCTGGCGGAAATTTAGTGGACTTCAACAGCCGCGCATCAGTTCTCGACGCCATGATTGCTGGGGTTTTCGTGAAGGATATGATGCAAGATGAAGAGTTGAGTGATTGGTTTGTAGTATGGCAATATGGAAAGATGGCTTGGGCCCCTAGCTGCAGCTCCGAAAAGTGGAGAGACACTCTCTGCGTACTGAGGCCGGAGCTGCTATCAGCGGTCCAGTTAACAGATTGTAGTGGTCGGCGGCAGAGAAAGGAAATCTGAATAAAGCCATCAATCCGGAAAATAGAAGAAAAACGTATCCTTCACTTTTTTTTTTGACTTATTGCCAATTCTACCCCGACTTCCCGGTTGTGTCATGCCACAGTGGCAAACGCTTGCTCAGGCAAGTTTGGCGACGTAATTCAGCACCCCGCAGCTCCCACCACACCGTGCAACTTTGGCGGCGGGAAAACTTGCGATCATCATCTTCTACGATTACCAGCTCTACTTGCATGTAGCGTGAAGTTGCCTTTACCATGAATAACTTACATGCTCCAACTGTCCCCGCCGGACCTACAAGCATACCGTCTACCAACGGGACCAGCAGCCACCTAAGCTTTGCTGAGCTACAGCAAAAGAAGGACAATGTTGAAGCTGAGCTAAGAGCCCTCAGTGGCGTTCTCGAGTCCGTAGGTCTACTCACTCCGTCGGTCACTAATATTGCGAAATGTCATTCTGATGAATGCAGCACGGCGTCGACATGAACACGCCTCTTCTTACAAGGCATGGATTTCCACGCTCAGACCTCGACGTTGCTCAGAGTAAGCAACATCTCACTGAGCCGCGTTCTCTTCTGACCAGTGCGACTAGTTCGAACCACAAGAGCGCAAATTATACGTCTAAAGAATGACTACAAGGAGATTATGGCGAATGCCGAAAAATTCCTGCATGAGCATTTTGCAAACGCAGCGGAAAGCGCAGAATCTAGCACACCAGCTACGGCAGCCGGTACATCTGACATTTTACCCGACAGCGATATGCGGTCCCTTGAGCCGCCGTTTGCCAAAATTGACAATGTTTCTTCCGGTAGCCCAGCAGAGCTCGCAGGCCTAAAGGTGGGCGATGAGATTCGCAACTTTGGCTATGTCAGCCGAGCAAACCACGACGGTCTCAAGAAGGTTGCAGAGTGTGTTCAAGGCAACGAAGGGGTATGTGTTCCGCCAATCACTGATGCCGATTTCTCTAACGCCACACGTAGAGCAACGTATTTATTCGAATATCACGACCTTCTGGTGTTGCGTTGCGGGAGGAACTGCGGTTAACACTCACACCGCGACGAAATTGGGGCGGGCGAGGCATGTTGGGCTGCCACATTATTCCGATATGAAGAAATACCGTAGTTTATGTATGATACTTGAGCTGCGATAGAATAATCGACTGACGTGGTAATGAATAAGAGTGACTACTTGGAGCCCGAGGAGAGGATGCCCAACGATGATTGGTAATCAGGCTTAGGTTAGGCGGGATAGCTGCCTATAGCTAGCTGAGCTAAGGTCTTCGAGGCTCATGATATCAGCAACGCGACCCAAATCGAATGTTTCGGGCAGTGTTGTTTGCTTTGATCAATAGGTAGCCGGCGGGTGATGCAATAAGTTCCAAGCACGTAGGCGGTCTGCAGGTCGATGCCTCCCTCCCTACCAAACCAGGTACCTAGCCAGGTAGGTGACTCGTGGTAGGCGGCCGAGGCTCCTCGCCCTGGCAGCTCTTGAAGCGAAGGGCTATTTGACTGGCAATTAAGCAATGCCTAACTCAGACAACAAACATATCAGGCGTTTCGTCCCTGTAGGTGAGATCGCTTATTTCCGCGACGGGCTAATGAGGACGCCCAACTCTCATGGTGAAAGAATGCCCTGCAAGCACTTTAGTGGATTTTTCGCAATTGACAGTTGGCATGAGCTCCATGCTATGCTGGGCGCCAGTGTCCAGGTGCCTGGTATTACCTTGGTACCTACTGAATGATGTCACGTGCACGAGCCCGCCCCCGGGCGACTGAATTTTTTCGTTTGATAACAACTCCCTTGCCCGTCCCTCCCCGCCGCCAGCAAAAACACCAAGGTTGTTCGATTTGTGCAGTTCCAACCCTCCACAGCAAAATCACCTCTCTACGATACCCCCAGGTAAATTTTGCTCTCCTGCCGGCTCCACCACGCTCCTCGGATTTCGACTCGAACCGAACGAAGCGCCAAGGGTCCTGAATTCTTCTGTCCCCGAGATATTAACCGCCCCTCCAGAACCCCGCCTTGTTTACTTCCTTCACAACTGGTCTTGTACCGCCGACTATTACATCTCAAAATGGCTGAGCAGCAGACTCCTACCTTCAAGCTCGTACTTGTCGGTGATGGTGGTACAGGCAAGGTGCGTTCTCCTCTCAACAACGACCTTTTCTGTTCGCAAACGAAAGCTGCCCCGTGAAGATGGACGCCAGCATGATGTCACCGCTTCGTGCCGCCACTTTGCCCGCAGCTTGTTTGGATCGCATTGCCTGCTTCATGTATCGCATTTACTAACGAAAGTCTTTTATCAGACCACCTTTGTCAAGCGCCACTTGACTGGTGAATTTGAGAAGAAGTACCTTGCTACCCTCGGTGTTGAGGTCCACCCCCTCGGCTTCTCTACCGTAAGTCGCCAGCCGCGTACCGAACAAACACGAAGCGCGGCAGCTGACAAATAGCAGAACTTTGGTCAGATTCAGTTTGATGTCTGGGATACTGCTGGCCAGGAGAAGTTCGGTGGTCTCCGTGACGGTTACTACATCAACGGCCAGTGCGGTATCATCATGTTTGATGTTACCTCCCGCATTACCTACAAGAACGTTCCCAACTGGCACCGTAAGCGCCCATCAGTCTACAAATTCAAGAGTTCAAAACATACTGACTAGTCGCAGGTGATCTCGTCCGTGTTTGCGAGAACATTCCCATTGTTCTCTGCGGTAACAAGGTCGACGTGAAGGAGCGCAAGGTCAAGGCCAAGACGATCACTTTCCACCGCAAGAAGAACCTTCAGTACTACGATATCTCCGCCAAATCCAACTACAACTTTGAAAAGCCCTTCCTGTGGCTTGCGCGCAAGCTCGTTGGCAACCCCCAGCTGGTTCGTAACCCCTTCCATGTCGTTATAGATGAAGTGTGATGAAGCTGACTATGTATGTAGGAGTTCGTTGCCGCTCCCGCCCTGGCTCCCCCCACTGCCCAGGTCGACAAGGACCTCCTCGCCAAGTACGAGGAAGAGATGAATCAGGCCGCCACCACTGCCCTGCCTGATGAGGGCTCCGATGACGATCTGTAAACGACTCGATGTGACAGCGAGCCGTATTATGGGCCAGTTTCGACGTGTGCCGCAGGGGCATGGAGGCTCAGTTGTCCTCTGTGAGACGCGTTGACGGGCGAAATGAACACTTTACGATACAGGATGGGAGAATGTCCGGAACATGAGGTATATTGAGCATGGTAATGCCGTTCGTGTCCATTCGGGACAAAGAAATAAAATGAGACAGGAAGCATAAACTGCTTCTGACCGTGGCGATACATCTAGTTAGACTCATAAAATTCTAAATCGCCAGGCGCATTAGCTTTGGCTGAAACTTGCTCATGCTTACCTTTGGGTGCTTGCTTGCTCGCACAATTATGGCAGTCACTATCAGCAGTACCGTCTAGCTGTGCCGTCTACTCTTGTTGCAGCGCACGTATGCAAAGTCTGAGCATGTGTAATGATTCGTTCACGTGGGACTCAGCAGGTTCTTTAGTACGCATGACGGTACAAAGGCACAGACAAGGCCCAGTGCAACTCGATTAAGCGATCGTTAAAAGGGTTTAAAAAGAAGGTCAGAACTTCCGAATACCTGGAGCTGTCTAAGTCTCGAACAGAACCACCCCCAT
Source organism: Beauveria varroae (assembly GCA_030780425.1). Taxonomy (NCBI): domain Eukaryota; kingdom Fungi; phylum Ascomycota; class Sordariomycetes; order Hypocreales; family Cordycipitaceae; genus Beauveria; species Beauveria varroae. The sequence goes on along the minus strand of JAPFUP010000355.1, from coordinate 63,031 downwards.
ATCCCATCACATAGGTAACGCGTGAATGTTAAGCTTGTAGTTGGCCAGTTATGGTATTTCTTTTAGCCAGCGGATCCGTCCACTTCGGCTCACTTGCACTGCTGCTCAGAATGGGTGCATATTTCGCAGGTCCTTATGGAATGGCAGAGATAACAAAGGGTTTCGTGAACCTTGACGCACGGTGTAAACGTCCACTCCGGCTCGAATGTATTCTTTCTGTGTAGACATTGGCCAGTTCGGGCCGGAGGTCCAGCGTCGATGTTGAAGGTTTCGGAGACCAACCAGGGCTGTCTTCTGCCGTCCTCGCAAACAAAGGCAGCCTTGAACTCGCCGACGCCAATCTCGGCGGCCTTGAAAGTGACTTTGCCTAAGTCCTTACCGCTGGTAGGCTCCACGTGAGACCATGCCTTGTAGTCGGCGTGGTAAGGGTTGCAGGCGTCGACAGGCCAGACGCCGACCCAGGCCTTCGTAGAGCCGCATCCAGGGTCCGGGGCGTAAAAGTTGATGATGACCTCGGTGGAGGTGAGCCACTGGGACATGATTGCGTTTTTAGTCCCGTCCAACAGAACACGTGGGAGCTCAGGCTCGCCGGGCGAAGGAGCGGCGAAAGCCGGCTGCAGAGCGCCTAGCAGAAGGGCGGCGGCGGTGGACTGGCGCATGATGGGAGCAGAAGAAGAGAAGAGTAAGTTGCCTATTGAAGGGTGATTGTATGCTTGACCCGTGAAAAGAAGATGGGATGGACGGTTGGTGAGGGCAAGTACTATTATGAGGCGGATGCGGCCATCTTTTATACTCTTGTGAAAAGGATTTGTCTGGCTTATGGAGCTAATTTAGGAGACTCGGTGCCTGACGAACTCTGTCAGCTCATCATGATTGCCCTACATAGCTGATTGACATGAACGCAAGCGAATGGCATGGCTCGGTGGATCTATATCAGGCGGATGCGCCTCACCACCACCTTATGCATCTAACCAACGTAAACTAGCCTACTATGCAACGAGATAGAGACACTGGGGCCTCTGGAGCGAGGTCGCGTGGCACCATATAGCTGTGAAGGGTTTTGAGAAGGCGGAGGAGGCATAGGAGTGGCTATCCTGGACAGAGAGCCAACAAGATATTCAGGAAAAGAGATGGAAGTGCTTTCCGCACCTACTCATACAGTCGCGTGCTGAGGCTGAATGCTCCTGTGTTGTTGAAGAGCTCGGATTGAGACTGCCATGAGACAGCGGGTGGCTAATCTTACTGGAGGAATGACCGAGGAGCTCAGAGTATTACAGACGTAAAAGCCGATAATGAGGCTTCTAGAAGACGGCGAATGCCGAAAAATTCCACAAGATTAGTTATTGTGGGAATCTGCTTTCTTCTTTATCCTGAGCCGCCGCGAAGATGGAGGGTGCAGCTTCCTTACCAGAAAGCATAACGCACAGCTGCCAGAGAGAGACGGCTCTGTAGATTGGCTGCTCAATTAGCAAGACCTCTTGAACAGTCAAGAACATGCCAAGTATACCAATCAATGCATGGTATGGTACAATACCAAATTTACCAAATTTGCATTACCAGGCGGGACGGTTCAGTGCTACTTCTATTCGCGGGCTGCCATCGCGGTTGGAGACAGAAACTGTTATTATGTCTGCCCTACTCCTTTCGGCGTTAAGACTGCCTGTATCAGTGCCGGCTTTTAATGCATATCTCGAGGTATTATCGCGACATTGGGGGCTTGGTGTTGACGGCTAAGCCTACTTGCAGGCCTCTGGTCAAAAAGGATATGATGTGGTAGCCTGTGATAACGCCGATTTGCCCTAGCAGGCTTCTTCTTATCCACTTACAGGGCCGTATATGTAAGTCCTGTTAAGCGGGTCGATTCATCTACTAATTTGTCTATCGCGTTTATATTGGGGATTTCCTTCTTATCCACTTACAAGGCCATATATGTGAGTCCTGCTAAGCAGACCGACTCATCTATCAATTCGTCTATCGCGTGTATTTTAAGCGGCTAATTCTTATCCACCTACAAGGCCATTTACATGAGTCAACGGACCGACTCTTTCGGAGGTACTTATTATACCTTTATGAGTTATTAGTACACTGAAGTGCAGGTAACTATCTCTTTTCCAGAGAACTTCCATAAGTATGTGTGGACATAGCTCGGTAGAAAGTGCATGGACATGCCAAGATTGACCTCGTGAAATAAGTACTGAGCATCTCCACCACCGTAGCTGGTCATTAGCCTTGTGGCAGCTTGCAGGCATGCGAAGGGATGGACGTTTTCTCCACGGTGCCCTGACCACCACGTCTCGGCACATCCATATTCCATGTCTGTGGTGTTGGTGCCAGACTACTATTGAGTTGTGTTGATGACTGATATGAGTTCCGAGTCAGGCTATGACTTTATCCGAGGAAAGCACGCCAAGGGTCGTGTTACGTTGCTTGCTGTTCACGGGATAAGATCAGGCAAGGAATGGTTTGTCCAAGTGTGCAAGCGGACACTACAAAAAGGCTCCTGTGATGGCCAGGAATGGAGTACTACTAGTCTCCTACTTGGGGTGATGTTGATCACAGTCAGTCTGGGCAAAGCTACGTTGCGCTGTTGGCTCGTGCTCATGTTCTCGTGGCATGTCAAATCTTGTATTTGATGCTATGTAAGCATGGCAGAATGAAGAAAAAACTTGTTGGCTCTCTGGCGGGTGTTCCGGAGTCTTGACGATGAGTTGCCAACAAGTATCCTTTTTCTCTAATCAGCCGAGAACTGTTCTCGTAGGAGAAAATGTCATTCTTATAAGCCTGAAATTGAAGGCTAATCGCGGTCCTTTTTATCGTTCGTCGGGATCTATATCAAAACTTAGTCAAATGGCAATGCTAACCATCTCAGATTAGGCCTATATCTAGTTGTATCAACAAGGCTCTCCAATTCCATCTTCAAGGCCGTTGAAGAGGTGCTTTAGCAGCCTCAGCAGCTACGGCCGCCTTGAGTTCCTCGTTGAGCTTGGTATACTCTTGATACCATTCCTTCATCTGTGCATTCGTACCCCCCGCAGTCAGCTTTCCGGTAATCTCAGCTAATTTCGATTTTATGTCTTTCACGGAAGTCATGGTGACGAAAGAGTAAAATTAGGTGAGGCGCTAAAACCTGTAACGGCGTTGGTACATAAACTGCAACAGCCTGCTATCAAGTTGCTGATATAGCAAGGTTCTGGTTCAGGATGTAGGGAAGGGTATCGATAAGATCAGACGCAGATGAGCAGTCTTTGTTTTCATTGTCCCTTTTTACTCTGTAGTTGTTCTTGGCTGGTCTCTTTGAAAGGTCTCATTGTGGGAACACGCACAAACGAGGGCTGGGAATTCTGAAACGCGCTGTGTGCCGAGCGAGGACTGGTGAACTCGATTGCATACGCCCTCGTGTTCGAAGTTCTCCGACGCGATTGACTCGTCGGAATAAGACAAGAAGAGGGGTACGGGACGATGATCGAATCAGCCCTGCCAGCTTACCTTTCGCTTTGTATTTTTCTGCATCGGATCGCCTGCCTGGGGATGGTGTGCTGCTTCCAGCTACTTCTCTTGTGGCGGATCAAAGAGGGCGAGAGAGCGAGAGCAACGGATCACACGGTCAGGGCACGAGCTGAAGTCAAATCCTGATGAATGTGTATGTGATGATCAAGGGAAGAAAGAGAGGCTATCTAGGGAGAAGTGGCGGGCGCTGATGAGGGGTCCGACTGACGGCTGAGTCAGCGAGCCGAGGCGTGCCTGCCAACATCTCTAACCTTGGGCGGTGACCGTGCTCAGTGTCTGCAACCAACATGATACGGGCGTGAGAGATGTATACACCTCACTGACCGCGTAGGAGGGGAAGGCGACCTTGACTCGAATTATTCACAAGAACTATCAAGTCTATTGTAGTGTATATCGCGGTGAGGGCCTGTGAATAGAATGGCCAACGTCGGATTTCGGACCGTCGCATGCTGTAGCAATGTGAAGACAATAGAGTCTCTTCATATATGCTGTAATCTTTATGACATATACCATTATAGGGACATGTCCGTTCTGTAGCATTCATTTCCACTCTTCTTACAAGTGAGCCGCGACTAAATGGCTACATGGCGCACGCATCCTGGAGGTATAACATACCACACCGATGTTAAAGTGATTTCCACAACTCCATCAAATGATCCAAGCGCCGCTAAAACAGTCCGTTAAAATGAAACGCGCCAAATTACCTCTCCTCTCCCTCAAGTCTAGCTAAGAGCTCTTCTTCGCCTTGGCCTCGTCCGCCTCGGCCTCGATCTGGGCCAGGCGCTTCAGCACCATTTCTCTCGCGCGCTCCTCGTCGCCGTCTGTGCGTGCCAGCGCCTCGCCCAGCGTCTCGACGTACTTGCCATTGGTGCTGTGCGCCCAGTCCAGCAGCCCCGTCGGTCCAAAGTTTTCGTCAAAGGCAAAGTGGTGAAAGTCGTGCTGCAGGTTCGACGGCAGGCCGGGCAGGTTGTAGCCCGAGTGCGCGCAGATGGTGCCAAACTCGAGGAAGAGAAAGGTGAAGCACTGCTGGGACCAGTGGTGCGGGACGATGAGCGTGCCGAGGGCGTTGGGGATGAGGTTGGAGAAGACGTGCTCGGTGACGGTGCAGTACGTGGCAGCGAGGCCAACGGGTGCGGTGAACTCGTGGTGCTGCTTGTGGAAGCGCGCGTACAGGGGCTTGGCGTGGAAGAAACGGTGGATGTAGTAGAAGCCGACCTCTGTGCACAGCGTATCAAAGACGACGGTGGCGACGGTCTGCAGCGACCCCGGGAGGGCGGCCGGGTGCACGGGACGCGGGCGTGCGAGGTGTGATATGGCGTAGATGAGCGGCAGCGCGACGAGCACCTGGTTCCGGAGGGAGATGAGGCAAATCCAGGCGTACTCTCGGGCGGGCACGCGCACAAACGGCTGCGTCTTGTACTGGAACAGCCACCGCGGCCGGGCGGTCAGGTCGGCCAGCGCAAAGACGCCGCCCCAGGTCCAGAAGAAGACCGAGGTGACGATAAAGGTGCCCCAGACATTGACGGCGGTCGCGCCGTACGTCGCGTCCAGGTGGGCGTAGAGCCGGTGCGCGGCGGCGGACCGCTGCCAGGCGGCAAAGAGCAGCACGACGACGACGTTGATGGCCTGCGAGCCAAGGCGCCCGCGCGACACGGCCGCCGTCGAGTACGCCCAGCGCTGGCGGTGCGGGATCGGTTTGCCGTGTAGGTCGGTGGGCACGAAGCGGCGCGAGGCGGGCGTCAGGATGGTGTCGGAGGAGGTAGACGAGGGGGCGGACCTGGTCCGTGCCGAGACGGTACTTCCTATGCCGGTGTGAATCGCCGTGCTCGACATGATCGGGGAGCACAGGAAAGGAAGGCAGAAAAAAAAAAGAAAAGAAAAGAAAGGAGTTTTGCTGGGGCACAATTTGGGAAATGTCTCGTCGCGGCGAGATGTAGAGATGAATGGAGAGGGGGAGGGGGTCAGACTTGGGGGGGAATATATAGCTATATTCGTGAGGGGACAACACGCCGGCGAGGAACCGGAATGGCCAGTTGGACCCCGGAGGTGGAAAATCTGGGGAAGCCGGTGCTTGAGAGTGGCTCCGGGGCCCCGGCTCCGAAAATTCGTTTGGGGCCAGTATAAGCGATTGTGGCAAAAAGTCATACGAGAGCTCCTTTTCATCACCAATAAAGACCAAAAAAATGCCGGGATCTTATCCCTCAATTATTAGGAAAATTATATTGTTAGAATGCTATTACATGTGGACAAACGCCTGCCGAGGGCGCCTCGTCGAGTGGCAAGCAAAGCATCGGCTAGTCCATACGAGCGCGCCACTCAGCGAACTCCATGTTTACATGACGGCTTCGCTGGGCCGCAGGTGGGCCAAATGCCGTTCTGCGCGGATGCGCCCATCCAACCACCATCTAAATCGTGCAGGCAACGGAGTCGCGGCGCAATTAGGAAAACTGACAACAGGAAACGGAAGCAAGAAACTTTGCCTGTCCTCTGCAAAGGTGCGCGCGTGCTTTTCTGACGAGTCCGCAAGTCGCACGGCGTAGGTAGGGCGGGCATGTTGCTGATCGCGCAGAATTGGGATAGAGATGCCGAGTTTATGGCGCTGAAAACTCACATGGTAACAAATCTTGACATGGAAACCAAAAAGGCACTGGATGGCTGGTTGTCTGAAAGTGGCCGTGAGCAAATTGGCCTTTCTGCTTCACAAGCCGGCACTCATTGGCCGTCTGATTATCTTCAACATTAGGCATGATAACAGAGGTATCCGCCTCACACTCCCTATGAACCTCCCGGAGACCTCTCCTCTTTAACTTCAACTCATTATCGAATATGAGGTCGAATTTGGCGTTTGCGCGTGCGAAAGCTAACCTTACATATCGAGAATATCGCCATTATATAGGAGCTTTCGTCGGAATACGCGCATTGTGGTTGAGCATGAGGGGATCGAGGCCGCCTTTATCCTAGGTCAGCACATTACACCCCGAGCTTCCATGAGGAACCACCCTATGAAGCGTCCTCCCAAAGCATGTTTTACGTAGGACCATGTGCTGCGAGCTGCTAAGGTTGGGCTTAGCAATTGCTAGAAAAGTACATGTTTGACATTTAATTTTATTTCTGCTTGATTACCTAGCGAAAGAAATCTCCTTCAAGGGTGCTTTCCCAAGAGAACTTCATTTTGCCCTTCCTTTCTTGCTTCAAAGTGGAAATAAAAACTAGGCGCTCAAGAGAAAGGCTATTTGCAAGTTGTGTCTGTCGACAATATCGAAGTGCGTAACGCGGATATTAATAGCACGCACTCTTTTGCTGCTTTATTGCTGTATCTGCCGAGAAATATTTTACCTGGGAAATTTGACCTCCCTCTAAAAAAAAAAAAAAGGTTTCTCTGTAAAGTCGATAAGTGTCAAATCTCCTGCCGACTTGTCGCTTGTGCATCCGCATAAGTGGTGTGGTCCGCCGCCACAGACACCAGCCATACCTCGAGGCGCCAACGCTTGCCCCGCCTCAGATGGCGCGTTTACTCCTCACGATCAATCAGCCCTCATCGACTACTGAATTCAAAAGCAAAGTGCTTCATAGACACACGGTCTGATACATTTCAACTAGGTAGAGGCAAAAGCTTTACATTTGCCGCAACAATACATCTGCGCTGCGCCCTTTGCCATGCCTGAAGCGCCACTTACGTGCGACGAGGTCCTAAACCGCGGATGGGACGACTTCTCGGACAGCGAGAAGCGCTCGCTGCTCCGCGCGGAGCGCAACAAGATGACGGCGGCTTTTGGTAGGCTGCCCGACGATAATAGGCCACCCACAAAGGCGTTTGATGGCTGGTATGAGCTGGCGCCGTTTCAGCTGCGGTGGCAGTTTGATGAGTATCTCGAGGACGTGCCCGAGACAATTGACGGCTCTCCGCTACCAATACCCGGGGCCCGCGCCGTTATCGCACCGTGAGTACCACCTCCGGTAATCGTTGCAACAAGTCTTTGGCTGCATATTACTGCTGATTAGTAATTCTGTTGTACAATAGTTTCGCGCAAGAGCTGACGATCAACTTGCGATAGCCACGCCGGATACGCATACTCGGGACGGTGCTCCGCATGGGCCTTTAGCTGCCTGGATCTGTCCCAGGCGAAGCGCGTCTTTGTGCTTGGCCCGACGCACTACTTTTACTTTTCTGGCCTCGCCCTGTCCACGTTTTCGCAGTACAGCACGCCCCTCGGCGCCTTCTCCGTCGACCAGCAGACGCTACAGGACATCGCCGCCGCAGCCGCGTCGGCCGGCGCGCCCGAGGTGCGCAACATTCCCCGACGGCGCGAGCTCGACGAGCACAGCCTCGAGATGGAAATCGCCTTTCTCTACCAGCGCTGTGAGGCCACGTTCATTCGGCCCGAAGATTTCCCCACGATTGTGCCGATGCTCGTGTCGGGAAACGCCGACGACGAAAAGGCGATTGGCAGGCTACTGCTGCCGTATCTGCGCGACCCGGCCAACGCGTTTGTGGTGAGCTCCGACTTTTGCCACTGGGGGCGTCAGTTTGGCGACTACCGGCCGTACTTTCCGGGCCGTGATCGCAAGCGTCGCGTCAACCTGCGGGACAGGGACGCGCCGCCGACGAGCCCGCCGATTCACGAGAGCATCAAGATGCTAGACGACGAGGCCATCGAGGCCATGGAGACGGGCGTGCACGATGCCTTTGTGGCGAACCTGGAGGAGACGGACAACTCGGTGTGCGGGCGCCATCCGATCGGGGCCATGATGGCAGCGCTGGAGATGCTGGGTGAGAACTCACCGCCGGAGAAAAGGCCAAAGTTCAAGCATGTCCGCTACGATCGGAGCGCGCTGCTGACGGACCCGACAAAGTCGAGCGTGAGCTACGTGTCTGCGTATGCGACGTTTTGAGAGCATGCGGGAGCCAGATGCACGAGTATAATGATGCATGATGTATTGTAGAGTAGCCATTCTTTTTACTTGACGACCTGTTGCCTTTGCTTTCTTGATACTTTTCTACATTCGTGTCTGACGTCCAGTAATGCATTGTATTCTGCTCCGGCACCGAGACTAGAGTGATTGTGCATATTCACGAGCTCATGCAAACGCTGCTCGTTATTGAATTAAGCGAAAGAAATGTCTGTCAGATTCCGAATCGGCTTCTATGAATAGATCAAAGCCTCGCAGACGGCGAGGCTTGACGGCTTTTAAGCCTTGCTGACGGGCGCCAGTTGAAAGTGGGTTGGGGCTAGCTCCGCGAGGGGTCAGGGTCGCAGATGGCGGCGTCAATGTGTTGCTTTTCTGCTTTATTGACTTGGTGGGCCATGGCTGTGCCTACAAATGTGGGATGTCTTCTGTCGCCTTTTCGAAGCTGCTTTTCTGTTCCCAAAGATGTTGGGAATGAGCGTCATCCGGCCGAGCCAGCCAAAGGGCAATATCCTAGGGATGCCGATTCCAATCTCTACATATGAAACGGGCGCCACTTTTTCATCTAAACTCGGTTGAGCCTGTAACAAGCTCACAGGAGAGGGAGGGATAATATTTGAATGAAAAAAACACTATTGGCGCTGCGGCATTCGCCCTTGTTACAGGTGCAGCCCCCCTTGTGTGTGGGTTCCCCGTCCGAACCGCAACCATGAGGAGGGAAACTTGAACTATCGACCTTTCTTCTCCCAGCGCTTGCATGAGGAGCAGAAACAGATGACTAGATCAAGTTCTGGTACGGTAACACGAGGCGTTTCTCCAGTGCAAGGCGCGGCGTCAGAGACTCAGAGAGTTGCGTGTCGGCCGGCGGGGGAGGGACTGCACTAATCATAGCGCAGTTAGTTCAACGAGGCCCTTGTTTCTGAGCCAGGACCTTGTCAGGGTTTCTTATTGTCAAGGGCTATTGCGATTCGCGGCGTCAGGGCTGGATGATTGGCATGGCTGCTGTGCAGAGTCGGCAAGTTTGGGGGGAGGGGGGTTCGGTTGAGGAGGAGAAGACGAGGACATGGGATGGGCTTGGCGATGGGCAGAGCATGATGCATATGCATGTCGAGCCATTCATGACTTGTTCATGGCAAGAATTGTCCGAAGCATGGACGAACTCTACATACGACAAGGTGTTGCAGCCGCTGAAGCACACACCCGAACCAGGCGCCGGATGCTTTTTTTAGCGTGTCGCTGCACCCACTGTACCAGTACAGGAGGGACCAGGCTTGATGGGCCTAGCGCCGCAACACTCTCGGCGCCTGTAGCGGTACATTAGATTCGCGGATAAACTTGGTGTACCAAGGAGTACCTGTACTCACTCATGGACAGGCACAACTTGTTAAACTTGGTTGGTGTTGCGCAGCAGCCCCTTTTGATTGCCACTCCCCACTACATCGCTCAATTAGCCTGGTTTTGAACATCATCAACCGCCTGTCTCTTGCCCACGGCCGACTTTGTTACTCCTTCACTTTCGCCTCTTTTCTTTCCGTCTCTTTTTCTTTTTTCTTTTTAATTTACTACCGTTTTATTCTTTCCTAGGCGCCTGTCCTTCACTCGCACACGGCAATCGTCTCATTCCGCATTCTCCCGACGCAGCACGACTAATCAACGTCTTGACTCGAACGTCTGCATCGTAACCTCTCCGCAGGCCCTCGGTCCTGGACGAACGGCCCGCTCTAGGCTTGAAGCAGTCGAATCCTCGATCAAAATGAGTGTCAGTTTTGCCCCATTCTGCAGCGTTTCAACTCGTTGGCCCTCCACTGCCCTCTCGCCGCACGTCACACCCAGTTGCAGCGGCCTTCGCATGCTGGCCTTTTTTCGTCTCGTCCTTTTCCCTCGATGCACTGCTTCTGTTCTCGCTACAATCATCAAGACTTCTGAATTTTACTGACAATGGCTGGACAGTACGGGTTAGTATTTGGTCCTCTCCTCGCAGTGCAAAGAATTACTTTCCATCGCCCGCCCGACCGATGATGACGACAGCATACCGCAATTGCACCCTCGCGAACTCGGGCTGACCTTTTCCCTCTAAATTGGTAGATACGGGAACCAGCCGAACCCCTATGACCAGCGCGGTCAGGGCTACGGCGACCAACAGGGCGGCTACGGCGGCCAACAACAACAGAACCCTTATGCAGGTCAAGGAGGCTATGGACAGCAGCAGCAGCCGCCGCCGCAGCACAACCCCTACGCCCCCGGCGGTGGCAACAGACGTTATGGTAACAACAACTCGTCAATAGACGGCGGCTACGCCGGTACGTATGATTGATGAGGCTTTGCTACAGCAACGTCAGATGACACGACTGACGGCTTCCAGGCTCCAACGTGGAGATGGCCCCCCTCGCCCAGAATGCTAGCTCCATGGCCGGCAACGATGGCAACGCCATCCTCAACGAGTGCCGCGACATTGACACGGGTGTTGCCCAGATTGAGCGCAACCTCGAGCAGCTGCGCATGTTGCAGCAGAGAACCCTCGACGATGCCGACAGCTCCTCGTCGAGCGCCGCCAACCGGCAGCTCGACGCTCTCTCCTCTGAGACCATGGCTCAGTACCGCGAGCTAACGGAGCGCGTACGCACAATAAAGTCTCATCCCGATGCCAACACGCCCAAGAACAAGCCGCAGGTGGGCCGCGTCGACCGCCGCCTGAAGCAGGCCATCCAGCAGTACCAGCAGGTCGAATCGGGCTTCCGCAAGCGCACCCAGGACCAGATGGCCCGCCAGTACCGCATCGTGCGCCCCGACGCCTCCGAGGACGAGGTCCGCGCCGCCGTCGAAGACACGAGCAATAGTCAAGTCTTTAGCCAGGCTCTTATGCAGAGCGACCGCCAGGGACGCGCCCGCGCCGCCCTCTCGGCCGTGCAGGACCGCCACAAGGCCCTCGTCAAGATTGAGCAGCAGATGGTAGAGCTCTCTCAACTCTTCCAAGACATGGACACGCTCGTCGTCCAGCAGGAGGCGGCCGTCACGCAGATTGAGCAAAAGGGCGAGGAGGTTGTCGAGAATCTCGACAAGGGCAACGAGGAGATGAGCACCGCCGTCAACACAGCGCGTAAGACGAGAAAGAAGAAGTGGATTTGTCTCGGTATTTGCGTTGCCATTATCGTCATCATTGTCATCATTGTCTTGATTTACGTTTTTGTCATTCGCGGCCAGAACAACAATAACAACAACAGCAACCCGAAGCGGGCCATTGAGTTAGCGACCCGCGCTCTGCTACCTGATGTTGAGGCTCGTGCCGCCGAGGAGCAAGACGTGCTGTCAGAGCTGTCGCGGCTGACACAGGACCGCGTGCATCTACCCCACTATGCCCGCCAGTAAATAAGTTGCGACAATTGTGCATTGAAAGGACATTGTACGGACGCATTTGTTTTCCCGCTCGCGAGATTTGGCGTCTCCTATCTCTTTTTTATACGGGCATCGTTCAGCACACGGCTACCTATTCCCCGCGACATGATGGAAGGAGGAAAGTCGCATTCAAGGACGACAAAAGTATAACATAGGGGTGCTCAATGCCCTACTCCTTGAGCATGGCAGGTTATGCGCCATGGAACGCAGCAGATACGCTCACATTCCCTTGATCAACATAGGAAAGGCAGCTTCGCACAACTTTGGTTTGCCATTCTACAGATTCCCTTTCCACATCTCTCATGCTTTTTCGGGGGGGCGGCTGCGTCGCTTGCTTGATATGGTTCGCCGTTTTCATCTTTGTCTTGGTCAATTTTTTTTTCCTCTCTTCACTGTCTTAATCTCGCTCCATCTCACACTCTCTACCTCTCTGTCTCTGTCTCTGTTCTGTTGTTTCGAAAAGAAAAACAATGGTGTTGGCGTATCAAATTGTAATTAGCAGTCTTTTAAAATCTTTTTCTCGTCGAGTGATTTATTCTCGCACGGAGCAATACCAATAAAAACTTTAAATTATTTCTTTTCTCCAGTAGACGTGTGACACACGGTGAATCGGAGTTTGAGGCAAGCAAAGTGGAAGAGTAGAGAAAATCATGCGCATTTGTCCAACTAGAGTAACTAATGCTGTATAACGCCGAGACTAGAACGCTTTTCAAATACATAAAGACGAATTGTGAGCGTGGTGTGCAACAGGCTCGCATACAAGAAGAAATAGTAGGGAATTATCAATCTGTGCCATGCAGGCGTGAGATGTCGTGAGATGAAGAAAGAAGAAGCTGAAAAAATTCCAAAAAGAATACACGGGCTGCATACAATCAGTCATTGTGAGATGCGTTGTTGGTGCGGATTGCTGTCGTTGGATAAAGACAGACAGACAGACACACATACACACACATGTATGGGTATCATGTAGTCGTCAAGGTACCGGTATATTCGTTCCGTTATGGTGATGTCGTCGTCGCGGCAGCATCGTGGGACTGGCTCGCCGTTGCCGAGCGGAGCGCGCCTGGGTCATGAATATCATTACTTCCTGCCTGCTGCTCCTCCTCCTCTACCTCGTCATGATGTTTCTGCTGCTGCTGCTGAGCCGTGACCACTGCACGACGCTTCTCGCCCTCGCCAACCACCTTTTTCAATACGCCCATGCGTCTCCGAAAATCCTCAGCCAGCGCCTCAACATCAGCACCGCCGCTGCCGCTGCTGCTACCCGCGAGCGAACCAGCGGCGCTGCCCCCCGCCGCCGCCGCTGCCTCGACCGAGCTGCGCAGGTCGACCGGATCGCGCGATACGCCATCGACGTGCAGCATCATGGATGGCGACGACGACGACGACGACGATGATGCCGCTGTTGTGGCTGCCGCACTGGCCTCTGCTGCGCTAGTGCTTTCGGATTGCTGCTTGGACAGCGCGGCCGCGGTGACGGCAAACTCCGAGCCGAGGCTCGAAGCGCACGCCACAGTCCACGTCTTGTTGTTGTTGTTGTTGTTATTTTCGGCAGCGGATGTCGTCGTTGTCGGTGGTGGAGGCGGCTGCAGATCTACGACGATGCGGCGGCTAGAGCGGTTGTCCTCTTGCTCCGACGACTCCTCGGCACCGGTGGGAATAATGGAGGCGTCGTCGTCGGAGAAGAGGTAGTGCACGCGGGGATGTGATGTTGCGCCGGTCGTGGCATTGGTGACGAGAGCAAAGAGCGGCTCAAACGGCGGCGGCGGCGGCGGAGGCGGCGGTGGAGATGGCGACGGTGATGGTTGGTGGTGATGTGGTGAGGCCGAGGCCGAGGCGTCAAAGGCAGCAGCAGCAGCAGGCCCAGCAGTAGAGGACGAGGCTATGGCGCCGCTGTCATCGCCAACGCTGCAGTCGGCGGCCGAGAGCTGGATAGAAGGGTCCGGGGGACGGCGCTGCTGCTGGGCGGAAGAGGACGACGACGAGGGGCTGGCCATGGTGTATGTGTGTGTGTGTTGCGCGTGTGTGCGTGTTGTGAGGTAGAGCGTGCGCAGCTTCAGGAGCCACGGTCTGGGTGCATTGTAGGTGGCAAGCTTGGATCTTTTTCTGTTGAAAGAGGTGTCAAACGGGCAAAAAAAGAAACAACGAAAAAATAAAAAAGAAACGCACGTGTAGATGTCAACGTCTTGTCGGGGCGTGACGTTTGTTCAGGGTCGGGACACACTATCTTATCGGCACGTGGAGAGCTACGCCCCCAGGCTGCCCATTCACCCAGCTAGGTAGGGCGCGCCAGTGACGCGCTCGAAAGCGGCCAAGTTGCCGTCATGATCCACTACCTTATTAAGAAAAAGGTAAAAATAGATTTAGTTTGATATGGATAAGAAATAGCACGTCGTTTTCCTTTTGTATCTTCCTTTTTTTTTTCACTTTGATCGCCAGGATCTTTGGCTTTTTTTTTTCTTTGGGCAGAGAATCGTGCATATACGAAACTTGTCGTGCGTTGCTGACAGTCCACTCTTCAGCGTTTCCATACAAACAGCGAATTCACACGTAATGCCCCGTCATTCGTAACACTTTTTTCTTTTTTTTCCTCTTCTAGCCCAAATTCTATCTCTGCGTCCCGTTTATATCGCTTGGGTATATATCAACCCGTGGCTGCGTCGTCGAAAAATAAATCATTCTCGCGCAAGGTTCTTCCTGTTTGGGCTTTGCTCGGGCTGCCAATCCGCATAAGCCGCCTGCTCCAGTTCCTCCTCACGAGCTGTGCAATGTCACGAATCCAGCCGTGACAAGATTTCTCGACCGTTCTTTTGCATCAGTGCAAACGTCGGAGTAAAAAAGACCCTGGCAATATACGTTAGCATTTCTCTCTTGACAGATGTCATCATGCTTTTGTGTTGCGCCCCCTGGAAGCAAAACGTACCCCATATCCTTTTTGTTTGCAGAACTCGGCCTTTTCTCTCACCGTCTCTGGGTTGTCGTATGCGATGAATCCCTCCTCGCCGCCCGCGCAGTACGCCGAGATGCGGCGCCGGTCGATGCCCTCTTGCCTCCCTTCGACCGGCAGGCCGAGATAGTCCACCGTCTGCGAACGGACCACGTCATACTCCTGAGCGGGGCCGTCGCAGCCCGGAAAGGTGACGCCAAAGGTGGGAATGCCGAGGAGAATCTTTTGCGCGGGAAAATTGCGCGACACCACGAAGCCGGCCGCCGTCGACACGCACGGATCGTCCTTGTTCAGTGAATACAGCTGAGAGGGGCACAGGCTGCGGCCCGGCTGCGCGTGGTGCAGATTGTACGTTTGCAGGTTCATAAAGTCGAGCGTCCGCGCCGCACGGGGCATGTCGATGTATTGCAGCACTGCCGGGTTTGCCGGCAGCGCCGCTGTCAGCAGCAGTCGCTTGTCTCGTAGCAGCTTGTTCCGCACCGCCTGCAGGAGCAGCAGGAAGTTGTCGCCCTGCGCCGGGTCGGCTGGCACATTCCAAGAAACTTTTGCCTCCAAGTTAGCCATAGATTAGGCAAGCTAGGTTAAATTGTCGCCGCCAAAACTCACTGTCCACACCATCGAGCCCTGACGCCATGACGAGTCCCGCTGCCGTGTGCGCAAAGTTGTGGCGTGTCGCAGGAGTCGACGCAATCGACACAAATACGCCAGCGGCAGCTGGCCCGCCTATCGAGAGGAGTACCTTCAGGTGGCGATGCTGCTGCTTGAGCTGCATCAGCGAGCCCAGCCCTCCGTCGACGCCGTCCACGGGGGCTCTAATATCAGCCCATTCGTTCCCAAGCTGTGCCAGCAGGTATTAGTACGTTGAAAATGAATGCAGTATCTGACCAGAAATAGGGCAGCTTTGTACGTACATTTACGATGCCGTCTGGCGCGACGCTCGCGTATGCATAATAGACCAAGTTGATGCAGCCGTAATCGAGCGTGGCCGGCGTCTCGTCTCGAATAATGTGGTCATTGTGATAATACACGGCGTTCATGTACATGACCTGACCTAGCCGTGCCAACGGAAACATCTGTTGCGATGATGGAAATGGCATAGACGTCGGCGCCGTTATCGGAGAGTCCATGACGGAAAAGTGTAGGCTTCCCGACCAGCTTCTGTTGGCCCTCTGGGGGAATATCTCTGAATGGTGTTGCAAGGCTTGAACAGCTTGGTTAATGGGGAAAGTTGGGACAGAAGGGTCTTCTCCTGCTTGGCAAGAGAAGGGAAAAGACCACCCATACGCTACGTCTAATAGTGTGTGGCTATTCGATTCGCCATCCACATTGTATGACCCTTTTACCTGCACCAAGCCGGCCGGCTCATGTGTGTGAGAGCAAAAGAGAGAAAAGTGCGTGTATGTGTGTGTGTGTGTGTGTGCGTGGTGTGTGCCCGTGGTGCGTCGCTGGTGCGTCGCGTATGCGCTCCCTCTCCCGTCGTACGGATGAGAGATGAAGGGTCAGGCATCAAAAGCCACGAGGGCACACAGGGCGTTAAGAAGGCCGCAAGAGACGGGCACGAGCGCTAGCCTACCTACGATTACTCAACGGGATTGGCCGAGAAGCGAGTGAAGGAGCCGTAGTTATGTACATGAACAGCAAGAGCCCCAGGTGAATTATGGACAGCACTGGCTTTTAAGGTGGAGAAGCTGCATGGTTTTTGCCTGTTTTGCCTGTGTAGTATGAGTGAGCATGACGGAAGGACGGGGTGCGGGATATGTATGGAGCAGAGAGATGCAGTCAAGGTCAGCACCGGCTGTAAACCTGATGTAATTGCGGTTCCGAGATGAACCGGCGGGCTCGCTCGTTAGCCTCGATTTGGTCCGTCTATCGACAGACACCTAGTTAGCTAGAGACGGGACGGAACAAGGGACGGGACCTGAGCCAAGAAGGGTTACACTCGAACAGAATGCCTCCTGCCTAGCTGTCTTGAATTCTTGGCGCCAGTTACCCCCTCCGAGGGTCACCGCTTCATCCATACGTATTGCAATTCATGCTTGAATTCTGGCCATTGGCCGTCCTCGAAAAGGCCATGGACGGCGCCTCAATTAAAAGAGGGACGCAGCTTTCTGCATCTTTCCGACGCATGACATCCGGGAGAACGCCAGAGGAGGGCGCGAAGAAGCGAGCCCTGCAGCTGTGATGTTCTGCATGTGTGATGGAAAAAAAAAATCAGAGCTGTGCCGTCAGAGGCCTTCCTTCAATGACATTTCTGTCATCATGGTCGATTACCGGTGTATGTGGTGTGGTTGTATGGCAGAAGAGGTTGTGTGGCGCTGGCCGGCTGGTTCCCCCCCCTCTCTCTGCCTGTCTTGGAGTTGGGCGCTGGCAGCCCAAGACGCCCAATGTCTTTGGCCATTTCTCGCTCGTCACATTTTCAAGACCTCTTTCTCACAGGTGGATTCAACATCTCTTATCATTATCATTGGCTCTCGCCTGCAGTTGCCCCGTCGCATCCCGCCGCAAAGCTTGTGCGTCAATATTGACAGCCTTGCAGCGGCGTATGCCGACGCAGGGTGACGTTGTGTACCCTTTTGAATCTACCAGAAGTTTCCACTCCTTGCTGCTGCAACACATGTCATGTCGCCCTTCTCTGGCCATTTGTTGGCGCCCATCACTAAAACCCTACGTGTTTTTGCTCAAGTTCTTACCCGGCGGAAAGCTAGCCGATCGATCTCTAGCCCTCCTCTTAGCGGGCTGACCAAAAAGAGTATCGAACTCGTGACTAATAAGCTGACACGCTGGCTAGGTTGGGGACCAAAGCGTCTCCGATAAGAGTGCAGCATCGTCTTGCCAATAACTATATGCAAGAGTTGTTGAATCGCGTTTCCGGCACTGCAGAGTCTTGCAGTGTGACTGCGCTCGCGGCTTGGCCGATTCTCACCTTTTACATACAACTATGCACTGGCCAAGGCAGGCATGCAAATGAGATGCGCACATTGGAAGCCATCAATACGAAAATATCTTGGTCCGCACATATACTCTTGTTGTGTCAGAAGGACGTTGGTCTTTACAAATGGAGAGCGAATGCTTACTACTACCAGTGGCCACCTTGACCTTCTGAATAGCGGCAAAGTTCAAAATTGCTGTCCTGTTTTGAGCAAAGCTCGTGTCTTCCTTGCCATTGCGCCCGATGGTGGCATTTACCTGCAATTGTCCCCATGGAAAAGAGTAGCTTGAGAGGTCATCGTAACCTACCAAGTCAGTCTCTTGTTCCACGGCGCCGCGGCCCGCCCTTTCCCTCACGATGGGCTTCTCGTGTTTTCGCTGGCGCTGACCAAGGCTCTGCAGCTGCTTTTGAAGACGTCTCTCGCGTCAGCTTCATGTCACACTGCAGGCCAAGTGCTGGCGGAGATGGCTATAGCGGCCATGGTCCCGGAGAAGCATCATGGCTTGCCGCAAGTCGATACAGGGCAGCTCGCAAGTTGACGTCAAGAGGTCATGGGTGGCTTAACTTGCAGCGGGCCAGTAGTTTTCAAAGTTGAACGACTCATCTTCTCATAACTGGTAGTCACGATCCACATTCCAAGTGCGGTATGCTTTCATCTTTGGGCAGAAGCTTGATACATGCACAAGAGCCCATCTATGCTATATACGAGCTTCTATAAGCACCCCGGATTTTCCGATATGAGAGTTTAGTGGTCGAAACTTTATGAGTTCTTGCGTTGGGTTTGCAGATGCGCTGCTCGAGCGTGTCAATCGTGGAACTGCAGAGGCGAGTTCCTGTTTCCAACCAACATTTGGTCGCTTGTTCACTACTATGACATCATCTAAGTCGGCGTAATCCCGAAGTATAGTCAGATCAATAATTGTCTCTCAAAATCAGATGAGTTGCGCAGAGCGTTGCCCAACAAGTCCGAGAGTAACTAGTTGTAGGCCTGACAGCACAGCGCAATATATTGATGAGTCCATGGATTTTGACAAGGACTAGGAACGCTACGCCAAGCCCCGTCCTTCGGGGTGGACTACAACTTGCCGAGCCTATGGCTCGCGGGCTAGACCACATAGCTAGCGTAGCCTCTTTGATTCCTTGCTCTCTGAAAATCTCATGCTCCGTTGAAACCCAAACATTTCTCTCTCAAATATTTCTCGTCATCAAGCTTCAAGGCTGAGGTGTGGCAGGAGCCGAACCAAACGAACCAGCCGAAAGAGGGCCAATCTCTGTCGTTGAAACTTTTGAATAGAAGAGCAAGCTTTCCTCAATCATACACGAAGGGCCTGAGGACAGGAATTTTGGTATTATATATGTAATGCGGGTATCAATTAGTTGATTGGTCGGCCGACTTCAGCGGCTGATATGCTTCCTTTCCTCCGTAAATCGCCTGCTTTCAGCTGCCGCACGACCTGGTAGGATCTATCCAGCTCATTTTCCACGGCGCAGCGGATACGCAGAGCAGCCACCGCCGGCCAGACACTCCTCTCGCCGCGCAGTATCCAGTAATTAAGCGCCTCTCTCGTCGGCGTTTCCAACAGCCGCACAAAGTCGCCGGCCGTCACCTCTGGTACCAGCGTCATTGCCGCCGCGGGGATCTGCTCGTCGACCAGGAAGCGTCTGATGCTCCCGGGTAACAAGCGGAGCGTGTCGAGTTGGCGAAGGCGATGACGAAGTTCCAAACCAACCATGCGCACTAATGAGGCTGAGAGCTGGGTTGTTTTGCTTCGGGTTTCGACGAGGGATGGGCCGTGCATGTCGGATTGCAGAAAAGGAATCAAATACGGGCGAGCTTGGCTAACAATGAAATGATTGACGTTGAATAGTTCAGAGATGCGTTGTAGGGGTGAGTCGCGATCCGAGTACGACATGTCTGACCAATGGTGAAAGTCGGTGGTATTCGCAGGAGCCCAAGGTCCGACGTTACCACGTGCGTCCTTGCAGAGGATTGTCGCCTTTCTTCGTCCATACAGAGCTGCAGATGAGGCATTGGATGCAACAGCAGCAGTCCAGATAAGCTGAAAGACGCAAATATTAGAGTAGTGTACAAGGACCTGCCTCTGTTTAGTGTACTTACCACGTTAGGAGCAGTGATATAGTTGAGTAGCGTGGGAACACCGCCCTGGCCTTCCGTTGCGACAGTAATATTCAGAATTCGCTTGCTGTAATTATAGGCTTCCTCAAACGTCAAGTCTCCGACATTGGCCCGAACGCAATCCTCAAGCACCGACACGTCGAGGAAGTAGCCTTCCCGAGAAAACCGGCGAATACGTCGCATGAGGGTGTTCCATCTTGACCCGAATGTCTGTGGAGATTCGGCTGCTGTATTGAGTAATTTGCTTCGCGAGGTAAAGGCAGTCAAGTCGATACCATCCCCATTCAATACACCAGGCAGCTCTTCTTCCGTATGTATGGCGACAAGTGAAGCAATCAAGGCCCCCGTTCCAGTCCCAGTTATTATGCGTGGCAGTAGGCCACGAAGAAACAATGCTTTCACAACACCGAGATGGCACATGCCAAATATGGCGCCACCTTGCAAAACTAGAGAGCTTCTCCCAAAGGCCTGCCGCGTATCGTGGATAAAATCAAGCTTCATTTGGTTTGTCAACGAGCCTCCGATGGACTGCACACCTGCGGATGCATTGGTAGGTAGGCTGCTTATGTCTTCGACTGTTTCGGCAACCTGTGTAATGTACTCTTCAATAAGATATTTCGTCCCGGAGAAGGAGCGGTTATAGAGCTTTGGCACGGTCAGGTTGCCAAGATTTCGCACGAGACCGGATCGTAGTAGGTTGACGAGCTGCTGAAAGTCATTTTCTTCTCTGGCTATGGCGAGCGAGTTGAGCCGTTCGGTAATAAGTCTCCAGTCGTAGTATTTTGAAGTTGGATTATTCCGCCTGGAGATGGAGGGTAAGTAGGTTTCGAGACGTCGATCAAGGAAGCAAACGACAGACGCACCAGAGGTCTAGACCTAACAAGTTGTCAAGGTGTAAAGCGGCTTCCTCCCAGTCTTCAAAAGCTTCCGCCTGGCGGAGAAGCTCAAGCCACAAGTCGATCGGGTTCTTGCGAGTATACCATCCAAACAGTTTCTGTGCCGGCGTTAGAGCGACCGCCATGATGGAAGTGCAGGTCGCGGTGTGGAAGAGCGACGAGAAGGGTTGGTCAAGGAAGGAAGACGGAAAAGACTGCCTGCCTACCTTGCGCCAGAAGGATATCACCTCAATAATTACTCGCCAAATGGCGAGCAAAGCGCCAAACATGCCGAGGGAACGGTATCACAAGCAGGACCGGACACATGCAGACAGTGGGTCGGAGTCGAGATCGAGAGCGCGAGGACTGTAGCTAACTAGGCGATCACATTAGGGTGCGGGTGCATCGGGCCATTGGACCACGTCGGAGGGAACTAAAAAGAGAGCGTGCTCCTCGTGGTCAAGATCGCACTTTAGAGAGTGTGAGTGGTGCAGGTGGAATGGAGGCGCATGACGGGCCGCCACGCCGCCTTGGTGAGTATATCAAGCATGTGACAGTGGCCAACTTGGGGCGAGGTCAGAGGGCTCCACAGGCCAGCGATCCGTACACGAACAGCAATTGTCTACGACCTGACGAATGCACGCGACAAGCTACAACTTTCCTGAATGCCTGGATTTTGAAATGACTGATGCATTGATAATATTCAATAAACTCCAGAAAGACTCCATTCTTGGTTTTATACAGCCGCATATTGTGTCATTAAATGAATTGAATCCACCGTCTGCACGC
This sequence comes from Beauveria varroae, assembly GCA_030780425.1. Classification (NCBI taxonomy): domain Eukaryota; kingdom Fungi; phylum Ascomycota; class Sordariomycetes; order Hypocreales; family Cordycipitaceae; genus Beauveria; species Beauveria varroae. Next base: position 41,546 of record JAPFUP010000355.1, on the reverse strand, counting down.
TCAATCGTCGTCTTCGTCTACGACATTGCGCCGTCTGGCGCGCCCAGACGTCTCAACCACTTCATCGCCAGAGGCATCTTCGTCCTCAGAATGACGGGTTCTGCGCTTCTTGGACTTGCGACGTCTATCATAATCCTCGTCATCATCCAACAACTCCTCCTCCTCCTCCTCAGCGTCACTCTCCATCTCTTCGTCGTCGCTACCGACAAGGAAGCCATCGTCCATGTCGTAGTCTTCCTGCCTGCGAACGCCCTGCGGCAAATCGTCATCAGAATCGTATTCGGGGTTTCTGCGCTTGGGTTTGGACCCGGGAGGCCCTCTCTTCCGGCCAAATCCGGCTCCTCTTCGGCCGCCCTCCAGGTCGCCAATGGAGAGGCCTCCTCCTCTGTTGTACCGTCCCAGGCCGTCCATCTTGGCAGCCGCATTTTCTCGCCGTCTTTGTGCCTTCATGCGTTCCTTCTCTGCCAATTCGGCCTCCTTTTTCTGTAGTTCCGGATCCCGAGTTGTGCGGATAATCATGTCGTCCTCGTTGACGGTTTTGCTAGCCTGCTGCATACGAGTAGCAAGAAGAGCCAGTGCATCGTCGCCACCTCCCTTGTTTGGCCGCACGTTGAACTGCTCAGCAACGTGTCCGACCGTCATTAGCAAATTGCTGCTCAATTCTGCAGCAGCAGCGTAATAATGGCCATCTTTGAGTTCGTCGTATGGCTGACCGGGCGCTGGTGCCAAAGCCTTCTTTTGAATTTCAAAATGCTCGCCTCCGATACCGATAGTTATAGATCCATCACTCCAGCGGTAGACATTGGTATTACTGTGAAGTAGGCCCGTGTTATCGTTTCGGCGTACCCTTGCAACGTGGGCAGGATGTTCTTGCTTGGCGTTGGCGGTATCGAATTCGGTAGGCTCAAACTTTTCGGATACGTATTCCTCGGGCATGATTTTGATGAATTTGGGAACGCGCATGACGCGTAGCTAGTTATCGTTTTAGCTTGGATGCCACGATTGGTGAATTGCAGCTTGCTCACCATATTGTCTTTGGGCTTGGGAATGCGATGACGGTATGCTTGCACAGCCATGACAACTTTCTCTTTGGTTTCATGTTGAACTTGGTTATCCTCATCGTCATAACGCCGACGTTCACCCGAGTCGTCGGGGTCTGAAGCTAGATCATCGTCGTCGTCGTCGACAACGCGAGGCGCCGGCGAACCAGCATCATCTTCATCGCCAAAGAGGTCGTCGCCGCCTTCGTCAATATGCTCGAGAGGATCCTCGGAGTCAGACATTGCAGAAGAGAAGTCGCGATTGTCAAGTAATGATTTTCGAAGGGATGCGACAGCGCTGATATTGCGCTGCCTCAAGCTGCCAAGTAGGAAACTAAAGCCGGTCCTCAGATTTCGCAACGCGCGCATCGGGGTGGCCAGGGGAGCGAGCACCAGCCACAGTTGGGTGGGTCTGTTGCCTGGTGCACGATGTACTCAGAAGATCGCCAGAGCGTTGTGACGTGTGAAAGGTGCTGTCGCACGGAGAAGAGATGCCGGCTGAAACTTCATTCTTGAGAAGACTAGCTGAATCTTACCGATGAGACTATTCAAATTCGTTCTCTGTATAATTCACTGGACATAATACCATCGTCATTGTGGCGCATTACCTACACACTTGCGAGAACCCCAGCGATTGGCACCAACGCACGAAACCTGGCAATTTCCGCTACCGCGGAATAATTATTTCCCGCTTCTGCCACGCCGCCGTTCGCAGCCCCGGTCGGCCGGTCAGCCACTAGCAGCTTCCCCAGCCACGTCTTTTTCGTTAGAGTACCTTGGTACCTGGCCGCCCCTCGACGCCCGACTTCCAACTTGCTGCTATCACCATCGTTACCTTGTATTCACGCCTCGCGCTTTTTTTCTGCGCGTCCTTCGCTTTCGTCGCGATCCGAAATAATCGCCTCTGGCGACCATATTTCATTGCTTCTAGACTTTGCGCGACCCAGACTTTTTTTTGCGCGTTTTATACCCGCCGACACGCTCGCGCCGCTTGTTTACCTATTGACTGACGCGGACCGCCACGCTTCGTGTTTGGCCCCGAACCGCATATCTTATCCTTGACACTCGCCATCATCGCTTCTTTGCTTCACAATTTCATTGACTCGCTTATAACACGCCCATTCTTCTGCCCTAGGCACCATGTTCTACTCAGAAACACTTTTGCAGAAATCCGGGCCCTTGGCCCGGGTCTGGCTTTCTGCCAACCTTGAGCGCAAATTGTCCAAGAATCACATTTTGCAATCCAATGTCACAGATAGTGTCGAAGCTATCATCACGCCGAATCAGGCGCCAATGGCTCTCCGTCTTTCTGGCCAACTTTTGCTTGGTGTTGTCAGAATTTATCAGCGCAAGACGCGTTACTTGCTCGATGATTGCAACGAGGCCATGATGAAGATAAAAATGGTGCGCTGATGCACGCACAACCCGAACATCAGACAGTTTGCTAACATACATTATAGGCCTTTCGTTCTAGTGGAAACAACGACCTTGCTTCTAATCTCCAGGTTTCCAACCGCGAGTCGCTGCTTTTGCCCGATCGCATCACGCCATATGACAATCTCGACCTGCCTCCCCCCCCCGATGCCTCATGGCTTCTTTCGCAAGTTGACGACGTCACTGCAACTCCTGTCGGCCGTAAGGGTCGAACAAACAACCGCGATATAAATCTCCAGGAAGATTTCGACAACAGCCAGTTCTTGAGAGGCCCAGGAGCCCTTGACGACGACCTGATGCCCACCATGGATGACCTTGACCTGGATCTAGATTTTGGTGATCTCGAGGGTGGTGTCAGCAACATGGAAATTGGTCGAGATGCACCCGCCCCCCGGGATGTAGAAGACGACATCTTCAGCGAAATGGAAGTTGGCCTTGGCAAAACTGCTGATGGCCCTTCTACATTCGATTTAGGTTCCGATAACATCCAGATTATCGACGGCGATGGCGACTTGCCTATGCCTGATGGCGACGATTTTGGTTTCAACCTAGAGGACATGTCCAACGTACGTGATCTCTCTGCTCTACCGCAGTCTCGCGCGAGAATTTCGGAATCGCCTCTGTCAGACATCGACGAACACTTTGCCCGGGAAGTGGAGGAACAATACGCTACCATCACAGACATGTACGAGCCTGCCGACGAAACAGAGACCACGATTGTTCGTCGCCCTGCACAACGCTCCAGAAAGCAAAAGATTTTGATGCCTGACGAAGAAATTTCTCTCTCCAGCAGTCTCATCAAGCAACAGCAAGCCAACCGTGAAAATATCATCAAGCCAGCCCGTTATGTTCCCCGCGATCCTGTCATGCTTGCTCTCATGGACATGCACAGGAACGGTGGCTTCGTATCGTCAATCATGATGGACGGCCGGAGCACTGCTTGGGCACCTGAGTTGCGCGGCATGCTCACTCTGGATATGCTACGCGACGACCTCAAGAGAAAACGTGATAGTGGCATTGCGGACGTCGAAAGTGAGCGCGGTGCCGCCAAATCGCCTCGTCTGGAATTTGACGAAGACACCAACATCGGACTGGACAACAACTTTGCTGACCGCAGCATTGGCCCTGATGGCACCATCATTCAGCTCGATGATGACGGTGGCTTCGACATGGGAGGCGACGACAGCGGCTTCCCAGACTTTAACGACACAACTGTGCCCATTGTGCACCCTGAAGAGAGCGGACCCGTTTCCATCGGCACCAAGCACGCCGTTCACATTCTGCGGGATCTGTTTGGATCAGAAGCCGCAACGAGCGCCGAGAAGCGAACGCAATCAACAGTTGTCTTCCAAGACCTCCTCCCCGAGAAGCGCACAACCAAAGCCGAAGCCACAAAAATGTTCTTTGAGTGCCTCGTGTTAGCCACCAAGGACGCCATTAAGGTTGAACAAGGTCCGGAGCTCGGGGATAATATCCGCGTGCGCGGCAAGCGCGGGCTTTGGGGCGAGTGGGCAGAGAGAGAGGCCGGCGGCGAGATTGCCCACAATGACAATGAATCGGCGCCTCTAGCTGCGCATACCGTGGCTGTCGGCGCTTAGACGGCGAACAAGAAAGCTGTTTGATTTTGGGCACTCTTTTCGTTTTACCTTGGCGTTCAACTCATCATTGCGAGGGCTGGCTCTCCTGTTTACGGCCGGCTTGTCTTGTTTACTTGTCTAGTCGTGTAAGGCTCTGGTATATTGTGCATTTTTTTGCTTCTTGTTGGATTGATCTTTGTTTTGGGCTTGAGCACGCACGCACGAAAAAGCAAACGGGATACCAGATCCAATGGCGTTGGTGGCGTTGACTTTTTGGTGGTTGGATACCATTTGCGCTTGGAGGTACATGCCAGGCTGGAGCTTGGGTGAATTGGATTCATTGAGGATCAGATCAGTATGTAGAGACATTCATGTTAGATGACTTGCCTGGTACGGCTTGGTATAATTAGGCTTTGAATGATAACTTTCTCAAGTAAATATTTTGTCCGTTTTGTGAAGAGGCCTGTTCTCGGCGCTCCCGCCTGATGATAGTTATGTGAGCTCCATGTCCCAGCCGTGAATGGCATTAACTTCCTCCTCTACCAAGTGGATGTTGAAGTAGGTCCGTAGCGCCGCCAGCCTTTCACTTTCGGTACGCAACTGACAGACAACCTGTGTCTTGCCACCCATGTTGACCTTGACCAAGTCATTCACAAGCATAAGCTTTCCAGCAATGCAAAGGTCGCCGGAAACTTCCTCCGTAACCGCCCCTTCGGCGAATTCCACCGGCTCCCCTCGTCGCGGAAAACGCACCACGAGCACCGTCCACCGGTGCAGCGTATGAGCGCACGCCCACCAGTTCTGCACCTCAAAATCCTCCTGGAAGAACTCGAGCTCCGGGAAGCTGTTAGGCGTAGCCGTCGGAGCCATGATGAGAGTTGGTAGGTTGAGTAGGTTGGTTCAGGAGACACTTTGTGTCTGAATCCGGGCGCCTCCATTCCGCTCATGCGAGATTTGATTAATTAGAAGCAAGTTTATTTGAACATCATTTTCGAGAAACTTTTGTGCATGAGGCGAAGTGACTCAACGTGGGTTGCGTGCTCGCCGGCCGGCGCCGCGCTCATACAATCAGCTCCACTAGCTTATGCTAGGAAGTAAATGCAACAGCCGGCAATCATAACATTCATATGTATCGCATCACGATCTATACGTCTAGACATTTAGCCTTTGTCTTGCCAATCTCTTCAGACTCAGCATACGCGCAGAAATTGTGTTGCAAAGACATGCGCCTGATGAACTGGGAGAGTGGGGGTGGCAGTAGCCCACCAAGTGTCCCGCCATTCCGCTGAACCCCACGTTGCTCCCAGCTTCCTTGCGCAACCGACTCCTTTGCTATTTTCCTCGCTGAAAAGAGGAAGCTATACTCAAGCTTGTCAGGCAAGCTCACACCAGATATAATACACAAACTTGATACCCCAGCAACTCGCCATCATGCCCGCCCCCTCAGCCCTCGCCATCACCACCAGCTCCGTGCAGCGCCTGCTAAAAGAGGAAACTTCGTACCACAAGGAGCTCGCCGACCAAGAAAAGACGGTTCAGGACCTCGAAGCCAAGTCAAACGCCGGAGCCGCCGACGAGGATGGCAACGGCGCGTTTATGTTGAAACAGCAGGTAAGGAAAGAAGAAAAAGAAAAGAAAAAGAAAAAAAAAGAAAAGAAAAAGCTGCGGGCGAACGCGGCACTCGCAACCTTGTTATAAGCGCCCCAAACGGCTGACAGCGTCGCGTGTTAGAAAACCGCCATCGAGCAAACAAAGGCCGTCTTTGGGCCCCTGAAGCAGCGCATCGCCGACGCGGTGGCCAAGCTCGAGGACCAGCTGGCGATTGCGGAACAGGCGGCCGCGCCCGAGGCCGAGATTGCTCAGGCCAAGACGGTGCTCGCCCAGGCCAAGGCTGCTGCTGTCTAAACGAACGACAACGAACGACCCTGGATAGGCGATAGCAGATTAATGGAAGAGCTTGAGACGGCAGAGAAAGCGACACATGATCGTACATAATTTTCTAGTCTAGGGGTATCTCGAATATACACCTGTGCATTCGCTTGTCCCAAAGGTATCACTCGCAGAAAGCACCATGATAGAAACGACGTCTTCGCTCTATTCTACTCGTCAACCTCCATCCTTTCATTTTCTGCTTCAGGTGAAGCACCCGAATCATGCCCATCCATATCCACATCTTCGCCAGACACCTCTCCATCATCCTCTTCATCATCTTCGCGGTCGATTTCTTCTTGCTCTGGCTTTGGTGTTGCAGTAGTACTGGCAGCAGCACTGGCATTTTTGGACCCCCGGCCGCTTCCCAGACGTGGAACTTGCAAGTGCTCCCCTGCCGGCGTAGCCGCAGAGCCATTCTCGCCCTTGACGCCTTCGTCGTCGTCCTTGTGTTGCCCATCGCCTTCCGGCCGTGGCGTGGCACTCCCATTCAGATCAGGTCTGGGCGTCGGCGCGCCGTCATCCCCTGTGCCCTCGTTCATGCCCTCTCTCCTGTCCACCTCTTCCTTTTCGTCTCGAATCTGCCGTCTGAGCAGCATCCCTTCATCCATGATTCTGTTAAACTGGTCGCGACGCTCCTTCCAAGTCCCCGTGTACGTCTCACTTTCGCGCTCCAGCTCGCGACACTCCTCCTCCAACTTGGCGAGGTTGGCCAGCTGATCCTCACGCGGGCGCAGCAGTCTGTTACTGGTAATCTTGTCTGCCAGCTCATCGAACTTTTTGCGCTGTGCGAGCTTTGCCCGGGCGCCGTCCAGCTGCTCGCGGAGCTCGGCATTCTTCGCGCGAACGGCTTGACACTCGTCCAGTATTCTTTGTTTGTCGTCGTCGTATCGTGTTCTTTCGCGCTCATTGGCGTCGTGGAGAAATTGTAGCCGCGCGATGCTGCTGTCAAAAGCGGCGAAGTCGAGCGTCAAGTCTTCCCGGAGCTGTTCTGTATTGGGTGCTGTCGTTGCTGATTGCTCCTCCTCGTCGGTAATTTTTGATACTATTGACGATACCGTGCTCAGTCGCTTTGTAATTCTCTTGAATGGCTTCTCTTCCACATTAAGGAGACGCGCCTTGTGAAGTTCCGTCTCGCTTCGCTCGTCAAGCAGATCCCAACTGGCCATTTCTTCTGCTGTTTCTGCTCCGCCCGATTTGAGTCGAGCGCACAGTAAAGATGATGACTTGATCGGCCAGGCAAGTTTGTTTGGCGAAATGTAAGAGAATATTGGTTCCAAAGTAATTTTCAGTGTGTGCGACTATGTGGAAGTAACGCAGAGTTAATGTTTCCATGGTCGCGTCCTGGCACAGCACCAACGGCGCATGACTAAGCTCATTCACAATGATTCATGGCTGCCCTCCTCCATCGCCACTCCATTATTTTCCCTTCCCTTCTACATCACACAATACCGCAAAAGTCGGCACCTTGCAACTCGCACATTTATTCATAATGTCGGAAGAAGAACGAGAGCTTTTAGATCGCATCAGCGCCCTTGCTGGTAAGCCGTCATGCACCTTTGAAAAAGAAGAAAGAAAAACGCCCATCAGGTAGTACTAACTGAGCAGGACAAATCAATCGCCACAAGAACCAGCAAGCTGGCTTTCAGCCGTCGCAAAGCTCGCGCAGCCTTCGTCGTACGTCTATAGCTCCATGTCTCACAGACCTCTGGTTCTCATTGATTTTTACAGAACAAACCCCTCGTTATCGTGGCACTTCGTACCGCGGCCGAGGATATCGTATAGGCCACCCGCCTGTCCATCGCCACCGCACGCTGAATCTGAATGCGCATGCAAGCTCATCTGAGTCGTCACCTTCGACGCCTGTGAGCGCTAGTGATAACGCGCAGTGGGTTTCCAAGACAGACCGCCACAAGCAGCTTATCAACGCCAACATCTATCAACAACAATCGCAATCACGCGCTCAAGCGATAGAGGAAACTCGCAAGCGCAAACTAACACGGCAGCACCATAGTGAAAGAGCGCGTTTCAACAACTTTATTCAGCAGAGCCAAGGGAGCTCTATTCAAAATCACGAGCAGCCGGAAATCATGATAGATAGCATCCGGTTCCTCGTCAGAGATGGGGGCAAGAAGCTCGTACGCGCAGCCGGTAAGTCAACCAAGCCCATTGAAACATGATTCCATCTGATGCACGTGCAAGACAATTCTAGCGATGCCCCTTCGACCCCGAAAACTACAGCTGTTGCCGGCGTGCGATTTCACCGCACAAAGACTGGCAATCTTGTCGCCCACAGAGTCGTCAAGGACCACCGGTATGTAGACGCTCTGTGTCTCGACAAGCATCTAACTTCGGGTATAAGACGCCCCGGGGCCGTCAAGAAAGTTGACGAACCATGCAAGATATTCTCCACGACCGGTAATTTCTCATTGAGCGTCACAGTCGGCGCAAACGCTACGATTCGAATTTGGAGGATACGTACGGGATGAACTAACTTCTGTCGCAGGATCATGCTCGAAAGGGCCGTCATGTCGATATCAGCACGACCCGAACAAGGTTGCCGTCTGCAAAGACTTTCTGAAAGAAGGTCGTTGCATCAACGGCGAACATTGCGATCTCTCTCACGAACTCACTATGGAGCGAGTTCCGAACTGTTTGCATTTTGCCAAGGGAAATTGCTCCAACCCCAACTGCCAGTATTCGCATTCTGCGGCCTTGCCAACTGCACCTGTCTGTGAAGACTTCGGTTATCGTGGTTACTGCGGCAAAGGCGGCGAGTGCACCGAACGACACGTATACGAATGCCCCGCCTTTAGCAACACGGGCACATGTAAGACCAAAGGTTGTAAACTCCCTCATCGTGAACGGGCTAGCTTGCTTCGCAACCAAAAGCGACAAGAGCAAGACGCTACCATGCAGGACGTTTCGAGCGAAGAAGAGCCTGACAACTCGGATGACGTTGATTCGGACGATGTTGCAGAGTTTCTCCAAGCCGACGAGGATGATTCTGACTTTGAAAACGGCAAGGACTTTATCCCGTTGTAGCTGACATTGCAGAATGCACCGGTGCTGCAGGTGCTAGCCGACCAGGGCAGCTTTGCTTTTTGGTTAAAGTCAGACCGTCTCCAACGTACAAGGCTTGTCCGACATGCGATTATTTTTTGGTATAGCAAAATGACCCGGCATCGTGAGGGGGATTTATTACTCGACTTATACCCAAGACGCCTACAATGCTGCGGGGTTATAATGTTAGACAATCGAGGAAATAGAAGAAGAGCGAAGTACATAATGCATTAGAGGAAAAAATGAAAATAATGATGATTTGATATTTTGCTTCGCATGTAATGTTGTTGATAAATTTGGCGACGAAGCAGCTGGATTTCGAAAGACGACTGAGCCGAATGCGTGGGTATGATACCGTACTATGAGATCAAAATAGATGCCCGCAACTATGCAAAGTGAAATCACATAATATAAATGCCGTCGAATGCATTAGCGCTACCGGAGATCGTCTGATGTTGAAAGGGAAGTGGCAAGGCGATTTCTCGACCAAGCGGGGCATCACAGTACAGTGGGTGTAGTAGCAGGCTCAGTCGAGACGTCAAGAAGACCCCGAATCGGGGACCCCTCCTTTGCCCCTCGCATCGGATTCTACTTAAGACTTGGGACTTTAACCGTCTCTTATTACGCAACACTGCGTAATCTTGAAAGTCCGACTCGCCTTTAAAGTGTGGACAATCTGTCCAGGCTGAACGCTGACACGTCCAGTTTCCCCGCCTTCTCTCACCGTTGTTCAGTTTGCACCGCCCACCACCACCACCACCGTGGGGCTTATCCCAACAGCTCCGCCACACAAATCAAACGGCGCTTCCTTTATGTGATGGATGGCCGATGAGCGACAAAAGTGGTGGCCAAGTACGCTCGCATAGCTGGTCAAGAGGCCAAATATAGAACAGTGCAGCAAAGCCCCTCCAAGGCTGACTTGAAATCGGCGCGCCGCTGATCTGGGGCAACCTGTCAAGCACACGTCGTCACTCTACTTGAAACAGCAGGTAGCCGCCATACGAGCGCCAACCTTTATGCGCTTTGAAGAAGAGAAGCCGGGACACATCTAACAGACTTGCCATTGCTTCTGTTCATTCAACCACGATATACTTATCAGCAGCATTATACACAATGGGCCTGCGAGATAGGCTCATGAGGAGGGCCGATGGCAGCCCAGAGCACAACGCCGCCGCCGCCGCCGCCACGGCAAAGACTAACAACATCATCGGTCAAAACGGCTATGTTCCCGAATTCACCTTTGTACGGTCCGACACAGCTTCCATGGAGGTGATACATCCTGGCGACGAAAAACTCAGTAGCAACAGGAGTCCTCCGCGGCATACCGCCCCCGCTCCCCACGACAACGACGATGACGATAGCCCCGCGCAACATCTCTCTCCCTCCAAAGAACCCGGCAGCGGTCTGCGCCGCAGCCTGTCCATATTCCACTCGAACCGCTCGCGCAGCGCCTCAGTGTCGTCGCAGGCCAGTACCCAGTCGGGCAGCGGCACCCGCCATCGGCGCCTCTCGGAGCGACTACACCTGCGACACCGCCAGCCGGAGTCGTCGGACAGCGTGCCCGACAACCTGCCAGCGCTTGCGGTGGGCACAGCCGACGAGGCGCAGTGGGAGCAGCGCGCCACGCTGCTGGCCGAGCAAAACAAGATTGCGCGTAGCGCGCCGGGGTCCCCCGGCCTGGAGAGCAGTATGGCGAGCTTGAATATTGCGCCTACGACGGCGGTGGGCAGTGGTACGGCGGAAGGTGGCCGGAGTAGGTCGCGGAGCAACTCGCCGGGGGTGGCGCCGCCGAAAGCTGTATCGTCGAAAAAGATTGACGATAAGATTCAAGAGGCGATTCGACTGCACCAGGCGGGCCACGTGGAGCAGTCGACGGCCATCTTCGGAACTTTAGCTGACCCGCAGGGCGCGAATAATCCGCTGAGCCAGGTCATGTTCGGGATGGCCTTGCGGTGCGTGCCGGAGAGTGATGTAACAAATATGTTGTGGGTAGTGTAACGTGACTGACAGAGTAAAACAGGCACGGTTGGGGATGCAAGCCAGACACGGAGCGGGCCGTCACGTACCTCTCGGCCGCGGCGTCCAACGCGGCCTCCGTCGAGGCTATGGCCCTCGAGGCGGGCATCAAGCGCGGCGGCGCGGCCAAGGGCGAGCTCGTTCTCGCAATTTATGAGCTGGCCAACTGCTTCCGCGACGGCTTGGGCGTACCCAAGGATCCCGTCGGCGCCAGGCAGGTACGTTTATCCTCTGCAGTAGAGGGTGTTGCGTGAAGCGGAAGAAGCAGTTAGTGCGCCCGATGGCTAACGATGCGCTCTCCTCGTGCGTGTGTGTATAGTATTACGAAACAGCGGCCAACCTCGGCGATGCTGGTGAGTGCTCGAGTACCTTGTGTGCTATCAGAAAAGCAGCGTTTCCCCACGCACGAGGAGACTATGCAAGTTGTCATGCGGTGCTAATGCGAGAGGTGCAGATGCCATGAGCGAGGCGGGCCGGTGCTACCTCCAAGGCTTTGGCTGCAAAAAGGACAAGGTGCGTTTTTTTGTCACGGCAACGAACTGCCCACATGGTAGGCTGCAGCTATGCAGCTGTATGCTGCCTGTCGAATCCCATCCAGCTGCGCATCCCTCTGCTGTATATTACTATATGAGCCACGCGGGGACGGGGCCTTGATGCCCATGCTTTGACGATCCTCCTCCCCTTGTTGCCCAACGCCGCCAGGACTGGCCGCAACACACATCCAGCTCTCTTGTATCTGGTGCTAACGCGATGGTCATGTGTCGTGCAGTTCACAGCAGCTCAGTACTATCGCTTATCAGAAAAGGCAGGCAACAATGACATAGGCAACTCATGGTAAGCAAGACCACCCCCTCTTCGCGTCTTTTGTTCATGCAACCTCGCCACATGGTAGACTGTCGTGGACACACCGTACTGGCTGTCAACCCGCTCCTTCATCTTGGGCACGACCAGTCAGCGCACGCGTTGCTGTGCCTCCGAGGACGGGCCGCTGATGATGTGGTCATGCGGGCCGGCTGCGCGGCCTGGCCGAGGGTTCGCAGTAGTCCAAGCATTGCACCTTGTTGTGGCTTTTTTTTTCAATCTATTTCAAACTGTGTGAATTCGGAGAAAGGCTAATGAGGTCGGTCTTGATAGGATTTGGAAGGAAAAGTACGACCCGGTCGAGGAGGGTGGCGGCAAGAAGAAAAAGTAAACCCATGCCAGCCAGCCGTCCTTTCTATGGCTAGACAGGCGACGGAGCGCTATGAGTGTCCAGCGTGGCTGCTGTATGACCTTTGCTTTGATTCCTTTTCGGGCGCCGATGGCGACGAGGGCTTACCTGACACCTTGCGGATGGAGGGAGCACTGGATGCCTCCAGCCGTTGAGAAACAACTATATATTCTCACTCTCGGGTTAGTGAAAGCGAGGATGGAGTCGATGTTGATGACTCCTCTCACTCGATTTTCTCTCGTCTACTTTGTCGCCTGTTCATTGTGCCAGTATTCCGCTGTTTGCGACTTAGTTTCGGCCAGCATCACTAAGCGTTATCAATATCCTATATTTACTTTATTCTACCTCTGTATATTTCTCCCGGGAACGCATTCTTTTACTCCGTACTCAATGTTGCATCTCTCACTACCCAGGTGACCAGTCCGTTGTGTTGTTTTTTGCTGCCCACGCTCGATCGCATGCTGCGAGCTCACCCGCCCCAAAGCCCAATGTAAAGAAAAGCACTACTTCGTGAACCACTTCCCGTGGGTGTGTTTTTTTCCTTCTTCTTCTCGTTCTCTTTCACCCACATCATGCTGCCTGTTCCGTGCTCCATGCTACAACGGCAATACAAGTCCTTTGCAAAACTCCCGCCTCGCGTATTCCTCGTACCCTCATCGTGTTGAGATGGACTTCTTCACCGCTGCAAGGGGGGAAAAGAGAGGTCCGGGTTTAGCCCCCTTTTCAACCACTTGCAAATGCAAAAAGGTTTGAGCAAAAAGTAGGGTTCAAAAAAAAGGGCACTCGCCATTTGAAACCAACAAAGACATCAAGGGAGGCACTACGGATTAGTTCAACGCACCGTTTGCCAAAGTGTGGTGTGGTTCCTGTGCGTCGGGAGCCAGCCAGCCAGCGCCCCCCCCCCCCTTTTAGTTTTAGAATCACGTCGCCACCTCCTCCTGCTGCTGCTGCTGAAATGGCTCTTGTTATCATGATGATACCGACAAGGCCGGGAAAGAAATCTCTGCGGCGGCCCTTGTCCATTGTCTTAGACTTTGGCCAAGACTGTCTGAGACATATGTGCTCGACGGCTCATCATGCTTCTGGTACGGAGTAAGCTCGACCAGAAAGTCGGAATTAAATGTTCTAGGTATTATTTGGTCCAGGGCCCGGTACAATGGTACGTACAATGCTTTGTGCCCTCTGCACTATTTTCCTTCTCAAGTTGGTTACTCAATCACCGCTGCTATACACCTTGCGCATATTTGCTTGACAGCTAGAGCAGTTCTCATTGATTCTTTACTTTCAGACTCTTCACGGTAAATCAAGTACAGCGGAAAAGTGCACGGCCGGATTCGAATGCTAAATGTATTATTCATAAATCGTTCATCAGACTCCCGCAAAGCCCATAGACATATTTTCAACGTTAGTAGGGCTTCCGCGAGAGTCTGAAAAGTAAAAAGAGTGACGAGTTCATTCGAAAAGTTTCAAGGTCATTATAGTCATATCAGTCCACTCGTCCATCGCTGGTCCAAATATCAGAACAAGGCGACGAGGTAATGCTTTCCCAGTCACAAGCACATCACTGCTTGCAAATGGTAATCATACCGCCCATTCTCGCGAAAAACTTTCAAAGGGGCAACAGAACCTGAGAAACACGAAAATGGCATGGCGGTTTCAACGCCTATAGAACTAGTCAAAAAACCACCAAAAGGAAACCCGAATCGAAACCCTAAATGCACGCTCGAGTCGCTCGCTGATCAAAATCAAGAGAAAAAAGAGATTCGAAAGAAAAAACAAGGACAAGACAGTAAAGGAAATAAATGTGCCTCCAAGATTGTCAAAATATTCAGATAAAAGGGACCCGTGGAGGCTTTTCTCTTGCGTGAGCAACAAGTCTGAGAGTGTGGGTTGCGCAAGAGCGCTCGCATGTACCGCCGTGGTTGCTCGGCACAAAGGTAGCCACGGTTATAGGAAAAGAAAACATTATGAACGAGAAACGAATAAGTAAAGAAATAGCAAGATGGCCGTGAATTGTAGTCGTAATCGTAAAAGTATCGTCATTCTCCAATTTTGAGAATGGATTTTGTAAAAGTTTGTCATCAGGACATGATTTCGTTGCATTGCTGCGGGTCAATCTGTGCGGCATTATTTTCCGCAAACATCTTTATAAAGTCTCGCACGACATCTCGTGGAATTTGATCCCAGAGAAGCGTGCGTGTGTACACATCGGCAGATCCGGATTGCTTGTTGGTCGCGCGAATCTCGGCGAGTGCTGCAGCCAGGTTCCTGCGACCCTGGCTCTGCTCAGGCACTCTATCCGGGTGCCCATTCTGCATGAAGGATTGGTCGCTCACACCATTGTACTGTGCCGCAGACATGGAAAAGGCCTGCTCGTTGGTCTGCTCGCGACTGGGCTGAATGAAGTCATTCAACTCGCCGAGCATCGGAGCAGCCACTCCGTCAGTCGAAACACCGGCCATAGAAACACTATTGGGCATGTCACCCCAGCTGGCGGAAGAGTGGAGGGGTTGGATGGCGGCAGTAGATGAGGGCATGCCAGCTTCCTTGAGAACATTGTCGAGCAGCGCTGCCGAGGCGGACCGAACGTCTTCAGAAACGTGGGGGATGGCAGGTGGGGAAGGACTTGACATGACAAAGGCACCAACAAGGAAAAGCATGAATAACAGGCCACCTTGAGTGGCCGTCTTCTCGGCTTCGGCAGAGGAGCCCGAGTGAGCCTTTTTGGATGCAGATGGCTGCATGCTCTGCTTGGGGAGCTCGGGCATCATGCCATACTGCGGAAGGAAGTTGGAATTATCCCATCCGCCAGGCATACACATGCTGTCGACCTCACCAAAGGGCCCGTTGATGGTGGTACCACTGGGACCCGGGGTGGGCACAGAGTTGCTCTCGAGGGCAGCAATATTTTCGGTGAGTACGCTGACTTTTTTGCGCAGCTCTCGCGACTCGATGGTGTGATTGCGAATCATCTCTTCCTTTTGAAGGGTAAGAGTTTCGCAGTATTGCATGTACATTTGACACTCGCGGCGAGACTCCTCCAGCTGCAGTCGTACCGAGTTCATTTCCATGTCCAGCTCTCCAATAGTTGCCGTATACTGCTTCTTTTCGTCCTCTAGTCGCTCGGTGTGCTGCTTCTTGCGCTGCCGAGAATCCAGGGCGGCTTGACGGTTGCGCAAAAGACGTTTTTGTTGCTTGAGCTCCTTGACTTCCATCTCATTGGTAGATTCGGCAATGAGTTGGTCAATATTGTTCAAGTTGTGGTCAGGAGGGATCTCAAAGCGCGCATTCCTCTTGCGGACACCATCGCGACGCAGGTCGCCGTGGGAGGCAAGCTGATCGGCATCAGGAGCAGAAGCGGCGGCTGCAGTGGTCTGATGGACGGGCTGAGAAGTAGAAACCCAGTCATTCTTAGGAGAGACGTGCTCGTGCTTGGAATCGGTGGGCATGGGGCCAAAGATGCTGGGGAAGGGCATGGGGGCATGAGCAGCATTTTGGTAGATGGAGGCTGGGACTTCAAAGCCAGCCGCGACGGCAGGGTCGAACTGTGGAAGGGAAGTCTGGGCGGCCATGCCCCATGAGCCAGTCGAGGGCGTGGCGAAGCCATGGCTACTGTCGTGGTCCATTCGCACGTATGCCGCGGGTTCGTGGTGGTCGGCATAGGGATTGTTCGAGGGAATAGACTGCATATCGACAGAATGCCAGTCCTCGGCCTTGGGGGAGAAAAGCGGCGGTCCCGTGGCAAAGGATTCTCTGCGACTGTTTGTCATGTGTGGCGAGTGCTGCGAGGAATTGTCCAAATTACTGGGGCTGAAGAAATTGACAAGCTGCTCATCGACGTTGGAGGCAGTTGCAGCAGAAACCACGCGGGCCTGAGAGTGTGCGAAGAGCTGCATAGGAGAGCCAGACCAGCAAGGCGGATGGCAGAACAGGTTTGTCGCGTCACGAGCGAGGCGATGCGTGTTCCGTAAATATTAGGGAAGGGCTTATCGGCGCGAGCGATCAGACGAGTAATCAGACGGCGGATCAGACGGGAGCAAAAGACGCGGTGCCGAGACAGCAAAGGCTGGACAGAGGAGGCGAACGCGCAAGCAAAGACAAAGGGGGTCTGGGCGAAGCGGCGAAAGTGTTAGCTAGTCGAGGGAGCTGAGGCGTATTGTGCGCAGAGGCTCAACGTGAAGACGGTGCCGATGGTGGGACAGAAGAGGCTGGTAGCGGGCGGGAGGGGAGGAACAAAGACAGCGGCCGTCTCGCTGCGTAAGGGTGCAGTGTCAAGGAGGTAGAAGATGGGAACAAGGGCTAAAGGGTGGTAAGAATGGTGAAAGAAGAAGAAGAAGAGGAAAAGATGCTTTTCTGCAGAGTGATAAATATGAGAGAAGAATAGGACGGCGGCGAGACAAGAGGCGCATGCATGAAGATGGATGAGGGAGATAAATATGGGATATGGACGGGCGGCAAGAAAGTGGAGAGGCAAGTAGACGAGGCAGGCCTTGTGGCGGGGGAGGGAAAGCTTTAATGGAAAAGCAGCAGAAGCAGCGCTGAGTTTTTGATGAGCAAAGTACCTCTTGACGGGAATTGGGGGAGGAGGTACCACTAGTAGCAAGTGTAGGTAGGTACCTAGTTGTTGTAGCAGTCGCGGCGCTCAAGCCGACGAGCATATGGCGCTGTCGTTCCAGGCTGCAGTGCTCCTCCTCTGTGCCCAAATAAAGCTGCTGCAATCAAGGAAAATGGCGCGAGCCCGTTTGCCTTGCCTGGTAGTGGTGGTGGTGGTGGTAATAGTGATACCTACCTACCTAGGTAGTGGTGTTGCTGGTGCTGAAGGTGCTGGTGGTGCCGGTGCTGGCAGGGGGCGGGGTGTTTTGTGGGTGGGCAGCTGTCGAGGTACTTTGGGGGTTTTCCCTCTCCTCACCTCTCGACACAAATAGGCAGCATGAAGAGCTCACTCACCCTCGCAGATCAATCCAGATGCTGTGCAGGCGGCTGCACCAGCGTTGTCCAGCAATCGTGCTTTTGTCCGTGTCGTGTCTTCGAGGCCGCGGTCGAGGCAGCAATCGTTGTGTCGAGACAAACAGCAGCTAGACTCAGATGTCGTGGTCCAGAAAAGACGATGAAGAGGAAGAATCGAGAAGCCAGAAAAAAAAAGGCGCAAAAAATGTCCAAGAATAGAGAGACGAAGCAAGTCGTATATCTCAGCAATGAAGCTGAACAGCTCGTCCGCAGGCAGTTCCAGCACCAAAAAGTACAACAGGCAACCTCAACCGTCGGTGATTGAAAATCAACAAGCAGCAATAATATACAGTAGAATATGGCAAACAAATACCACGGCTCTACTCTCAATGTAACGAGAATTGTCTTGTTCAAACATGATACGGAAGAAGAGACCAGCCCAAGCCGGGACGGGCGAGCCTTGGACTATTAATATCATACATCAGATGCTACCTACCTCTCACTCCCTGCACCGCCCTTATAACAAGTCCTTATTATTAGCTGCCAGATCTTATCCATCACAACAAGTGGGTGGCACCAGAAGTCCAGCGAAAACAGTCGACGGGGTTCCAATGGCCTGTCTACCGGTCTCTGCGCCGCCGCAACCCATGGGTGACCATCAGGTACACTGTTGCATTCCCACATGCACCCTCATTCCTCGCGCAACTGCTCGACTGCCTGGCTCACTCACCAAAGACTGAAGAGGCACGGGATGCAAAGTACCTTGTTTCTCAAGTCACACTCTGATCTCTCCAAACCCCGATCCGATCCACTCACAGGCGAGAACGGTCGCGGACCCATGTCCAACAGGTCTCGTTCAAAGTTAGCATTGGGCTTGCCTTTTCAATTATACGCGTGTTTCAAGCTCTCTATCGCAGTATTCGGGTCTAACTTGGAGGTGTTCTTTTATTTTTCTTCCGTCTTTGTAAAGGAGCCGTCGTTTGCCCGCCGGTGGCCACCAAAGCAGGCCGCCCGAGTAACAGACCACTGACAACCAAACATGCGGTCAGAAGCGGGCATTTTCCCCGACGCATCATGGAGACGACTGCTTACCCTCAACTTTACTCTAGCATCACCGATCAGGCACAAACGAGCTGATACAACGCCCACCAAATGGTACCCCCCCTTCATTACTACGCGCGGTGGCAGTGTCGTTCTGCGCCATTCATACAATAACCACCTCTCATCACCTCATGTATCCAGCTTGGTCACCTATTGGTGTGGCCTCAGACCATGGGCCGTATACCGCTGGTCTCTGCCAACATGTGCGGCGGAACGAGGTAACGAGGACAGCTTTGGGCTCTGTCGCTTCGCACTCTGGCTGAAGTCCTGGGCCAAGCCCACTCTCAGCCGGCAAGGCCCGTCCATTCCCGTAGTCACGCCCACAGCCACAGCACTCTATTCACCATTCAACGCCAAGGGAGGAGGGGCTCATTACAAACTCCGAATGGCAGCACAAGCGTAACAGTGAACCTCGTGGCCCATGGCTCACCAAACGCATCGTGCCGTTTCCCTACCTACAGGTACACACACACAGGCTTTGTGAATCAGGGCAGGCTGTACTCGGCCATGTAGGTTGCAGCGCTTTCAACCCCGTAGCACTTTGTCCGTCGTGCCTGGTCATGTGCAGCTTTATTTTATTTTGTTTTATTTTTTCCCTTCCTGTACCATTACTCGTTTCCTTTTGCTAGTCTTGGTATACAAGGGGATCTGGGGCTGGAACCGGATCGCAGCAGACGAGGACACATGACGTACGGAATCAGCAGCGTTGTGGGCATGGGGTGGCGCGGCTCGTCTTCACTCCTCCAACGGTGTTGAAGGAACAGGCAGCAGCGTCATGCAATCATTCGGTTGGCTTCTTGGGCATCAAAAGATAAAAAAGAATGCTTGAGAAGGGGATAGCGACGAAGCAGGTACCCGACGACCGGGACCGAGAGGAGGGGAGAGAGGGGCGTGTGGCCCGCCATTGTACTTTATAATCATACTCCAAAGCTGTTCAGATGCCCTGGGAGAAAGGTAAAGTCCTATGTGGGTGCTTGAAAATGGACGAATGAGCATGCTTGAAATAAGAAAAAAAGAGATAAAGAAAGGTTGCACAACGTCGGACCATATGCGAGCATTGAGTTTGACAGGCTGAGAGTGGCTTGTGACTCCAGTATGAGGTAGGCGAGTATGTATGTAGTCGAGGAGGGGGGTGGCCACCCTAGTCAGGCGAAAACTCTGGTCGACAGCGCCGAATGATCAGTCAAGATACGCACTATGAAATAAGCAAAATAGCGAAGAAACCCCGTATTGAGTGGTTGTAAAAAGAACGAGAAGTCTTTTGATTCGCGGATAAGTGACACCAGACACGCCAAAAAAACAAGACCTCCACACTCTTTGTACTTCCCGGGGCAGCCTTCCATTCGTACAAGGCCAACCGTTGTCCCCGTGGTCACCGGCAAGAAAGGGAGAAAAAGATGAAAACAATGAGAAAAAAAAATCAAAACAAAAAAGAAGGGGGGAAGGGTGGCAGCTAGACATGGCCACACCAGGGCCCGAGACTAGCTTTCCGCGTGGAGTGGCGTGTGTGTATGTTGAAAGGACAGCCTCTAACTGTGCCCTTCCGCAGTACTCCGTAATAATAAATCAGAGAGCAATGTGGTCGTATGTATCCAGTGACGTTCTCCGCAGAGAGGGGAACCAAGAAAAAAAAGTCGTCACAGGACCACAAAGTCGGCGAGACGCCATGAGGCAGAAAGAAAGTGTCGTAGATGCATGGCGCTCATCAGGCGGCAGCTGTTCCCCCTTGCCTGATTGGGTTGGATCTCCCGCTCTGCGGGCATGTCAGACATGGGGGGAGGGATGATGGATGGATGGGGTGGCGGTACCGATTCATGTGTTGTGTACAGACAGAGTATTTCTTGTCATTCAGTGGTATAGCTGTTTACACTTGTGGTTACTTGTTGTCGTATTGCTTCAGAGTTTGTCGTTTGTTGTAAAGTTATGATGCGTAGACACGTTTGATGAAAGGCGGTTGAGGGGGAGGGAAGTTGAAGTCAACAGTGAAGTCGTGGGGTAAGTACCGCACACACTGTGCTTTGCGGTCAAAGGTACATGGCAACAACGACTTTGTCCGCGCACCACCACCCAAGGTACAGATACCTACCGAGGTAGGGACCTACCTACCTAGGTACGGAGTATTCGACCAGTGAACACCACCCACACTGCAAACCAACACCACCACACCGTTTGACGACAAACACATTTCGTCACCGCCACCTGACTACCTACATGCTACGTACCTGTTATCCTTCCCCGTTCTAGCAATAACGCCGCTTCGCTTTCCATCGTAGCAGCTCAATTTTATAGGTACGCTCTGTTGAACATGTTACCACATCTACAGTACGCCCCGCGATATCAAACCAAACAGCTTTTGATTTGGGCGCCAAGCATCCTACGCCTCCTCCTCCTCCGCCGCCGCCGCCGCCGCCTCTCGATGGGCGCGCCAGTCATCCATCTCAACAACTTCGTTCCTCCAACCAGCAGCCATTTTAATTTTGATCATGAGTCTAGAGTCCAATCTACGCTACCGAATAGAAACTCTTAAACTCCCCTTCCGCCACTATAGCCAAGCCTTGTTCCTCTCTCTCCTCTTCCCACCGGCGGCCGCCGCTGCTACCACACGCACACCACACGCGGTCAACATCTCCACCCGGCCTGTTATGCGGCCATGTCTCTGTGGCCTCTCTTTGGTCGAATGCCACCCCTCCTTTCCTCCTTCTCCCCCCCCGCCCCCGGTTGAGCACAAGAAAAGGTGATGAGAAAATAACTAAGAAAAAGAGAGCCACTCCGTGAGAACAAAAAAAAAACTTTCGGCTAGAACCCTGTTGCGGTAACCCGTTTCTCGGGCTTCTCGTTGATGCCCAACAGCCCCAACCTTTCCTTTCTCCCTCCGGCTACGGCAGCTTATTACTCATGCCCGCAGTGCTATTCTGGTCTTGGTCCGGTCCTTCCCAGCAGGCTCTTTTGTCTACTGGTACGAAAGCACAGCTCCATGACTTTCCCCTCCCCCCTCCCACCTAACTGGTGTCAAGGTACTGTGTGGTACATTTTAGACCGGCCCGTCGTCGGCCTCTATACCTACCACACTTAGCGGTTCTTCTTCTGCTCATACCTCCGAACGCGGCGACTTTCTCTCCCTGCGCTGGATTCAACCACCCGTGGCCGACTGTGTAGCGTAAAGATCAAGGGTTTTCTTTCTTTTTTAAAAAATCTTTTTTTACTAAGAATTCAACACCGCGCAACCTCTTTTGCCTGCTGAAACTGATTTCGCGGTGCAACGCCTAGAAGCTACCTCGAGGGGAGGAGGGGACGCTGTGTCACCCTACCCGGGTCGAAAAGACGCACATCTGCCATCAACTCTTTCCTTCTTCCTGCCTGCTGCCTTGTCAGTCCATGATATCACGGTCCATGATGGCTTTGGATCATCATCACAGAAAGAAAGACGAAAGAAAAAAAACCAGCTCCCGTGGCCCATTGAAACAATTTCCTCTGCCCGCACCTTGCGCCCTCCTCCCAAAAGAGAAGCAAGAAAAAGAAGAAGAAGAAAAGCAAGTCTTGCACCAAATCTACGTCGTGTCTTACAAAAGTCAGACGGTCATCTGCAAATTATCGGCTCAGACTCCCGTCCCTCTTTTGCCGTCCTCGGACAGGCATGAACGGGTACCCGTCACACTTTTCCACGAGGGCAACGTCCACAACCCGTACAACTTTGGCGTAGCATTTATTACCTTAATGGTGAACCGCCTCGGGACTGGCGGTCAAGTCCAGTCCCTCCCCTCGAGGCAACATTCTCTGATCGAGAGGAGAGGAAAAAGAAGAAGAAGAGAATACAGAAATAATATCATCTCAGGAATTTGTTCTATATTTTCTTGAGCGGCCGGCATGCATGTTGCAGCTCACAGAGGAGCGCAAGATCAGACAAACTGGACGAAAGACAACGAGAATGACAGAAAGGAGGCGTCGACCAGAGTCTTACACGGCCTTCTTATGATGCAAGACGTTACAAATTTGTCACAATTCAGGCCAGATCCTTCCGTGCAAGTCCCGTTTTCTATTTAATGGGTTGAATGTGCCCCAAGGCCAAGGCGAACGAACGGTGCTTTTTTTGATGCGTCCCCCCCGCCATCTTCCTACGGAAGCCCCAGCCAAAGGGCAGAGACATGCAGATGGCATATACAAGTGACCGATGCACATGTCTGAGACGCACAGATCAATATGAATGCACTATCCGAATAGAAGAGGGACACAGAAGACGGGAAAACGAGATCAAACGAAACGTCTCTGTAATTCATGCATTTCGACGTGCTTCTTTGTCCAGTATTGATGCAAAACCATTTCCAGGCCATGCCATACTTTTTTTCTCTCGCGAGATCCCTCTATCCTGACAATGATATACTGTATTATACAGCATCTGAGACAATTCCCTGCATGCGTCGTTTCCATTGCCTGCTCGACATGCAGCTGCTCCTCACTCTGCTGCTCTTCTTGTCGCTGTTGTGCAAGGCAGTGGCAGCGTCTGAAACTGCAATCATCTGCAGCTTGCTGCCGGGCGACTCTCTTGCGCATTAAAAACGTTCCAGAACGAACAAAGACATCGTCAATTTTTACAACATCTCGAGACAAATCGCCAGTGTAAGACAGACGCCGCAACACTGCAATGTTCACCTATCAATGAGCCAATGGTGGCAGTCGACACGACTATCCGAAATGGCTTGCTAACCAAGGATGGACTAGAAACATTATAGCTTTCATCTTCTCCTAATTGACACCGGCGCCAACTTGGTTCCTTTTCTAACCCCAATGGCATGTTTTATTCCGTAAATTCAAACTCCTTACTATAAATCATCGCTGCTGGCTGCCAAAACACATGCATGCAAACCCAACACGACGTGAATGCACAAATGTAATCGTAGAGATGGTGCGGCATGGGTATGGGTGCCTAATGAATGATTTATCATGCAAATTCTACTGCGTCATGCCGGCCAGCTGCAAAAGTCGCTCGCCGGCACGTAGGTTGGCGTACTCGTAAGCTTTGGACTCCGGTGGAAATGTGCCGTTGGCTGCCCAAAGGTCGACAAGAGGCTGCATGGGCTCCAGCTCATGCGGGCCCAGCAGATCGAGAGCCGTGGCGGTAAGGATAAAGTGGGAGAAGCAACTGTTGAGCTGCTTCTCCAGGTTCAAGTGGTAGAATGGTTCCGTAAAGTGTGACCAGTATAGGTGCGAGTATACGCGGAACATTTGACGGAAAACCATCTGTGAGATCTCAAGAAACTTCTCGGGGAACCCAGATCGCTTGCCGAGCCACTCTTTTTCGCCAGGGTTCGACAACTGTGACAGTGGCGTGGTAGTAATCGCGGGATTGTGGGCGTACGAGACACCAGACGGGTCGGTAGGGAAATTGGCCGGGTCGTCAATCTTGCCGGAAATCCATCGCTGCATCAATGTCATGTATTCGTATGCGGGAAGCTCGACGGGTTCCCGGTCTCTGTTGAGCCAGGTAAAAGAGTGATTACTGCAAAGTTAGCAACTATCCTGAGCTATAAACAAGGAATGGTATTCTTACGCTCCGGCCGAGGTGCGGGGGCATGTTGTGGAGTTACAGATGGAAAGTCCATTGTCTTCTTTCTCGTGGACGACGCGGACAAAGTTCCATAGATTTCGGTAGTGCTCGACAACTGCACATCAGTTAGCCCTGCATGATGCCTCTGCAAGTGACACGACTTACCCTGATGAGCGATCCATTCTCCTTGCTCAACTGTCTTGGGCCTGGCACTCAGGGTCATGAAGTTGCCTTTGACAATATGTTTGGTGCAGTTGGCATTGAGCCATAACGGCAGCGGCCTCGGAAGGTGATAAGAGTTGATGATATCATCACCGCTTTGGATGCTACCGTTGTTCTCATCCATACCGATTGTCTGGGCGAGCGAGGGCGAGTTCGGCAGCGGAGGTACCTTGGGGGCCAGGCTTGCTGACGACTGGCTTCCTTGTAACTGGGAGTCGGAGACTGGCAATTGGCCGGTTGAGGGGGTCGGGCTCTTTTGAGGACCGGGTGACTTGTTTGATCCGCCTCGAAAACGGGCGTTGCTAGAGACGGTTGATTAGCATGCTGAGCTCCTTTGGTATGACAGGCCACGGCAGCAGTCGACTGGTCGGAATACGCAACGTGACCAGAACAAAGCATCATACTGCTGCTACTTGGCACGGCGCGACAATGTAATTAACAAGCTTTTGCGCTATCGAGGAGCTGCAGGACGTCTCAAAGACCAAGTGAGAAGCGAGAAGACTTGGTGCGTTGGCGATACATTGAAGCACCGAATTGCGCAAGAGCTTTGACAGCAAAACACCAACGCAGTGCATTGTCGCAGGCTGCAGGACACTGGCAACAGGACGCCGACAGCAGAACACCTTGACATCGCCTGCATTCCAGATTTTCCGGTAAAGTTGATTCGCAATGGCATCAAATAGCCCCCAGAGCTACATAGCTGCAGCCCCTCACTCACCGCTAAGGGTGAGATGGTGGCTTTGGCGGCTCGACATCCAGAGTGGCGGCCAGGGGCAGACGACACCAATGCAAGCAGATCAGGGTCGGGCAAGAGAGGCCGGGCAGAGGCAGGGCAAAACACGATTTTAGCAGGTAGAAGAACTTACATGCCAGAAAATAGATTGGACATGATGAACAGGAGAAACAAGTGGTGGAGCGGGATGCCAGTGCTCAGGTGCTGCCCAAAGGAGGGGCAGATGAGTGTCGCCCTGTCACGGGGTTTGCGTCTGGGACGAGTCTGAAAGGCAGTGCTAGACTGCTACCTAGCGAAGCAAACTTGCTGAGGGACCTAGCTAGGACAGGAGCGCGAGGATATCGCGTCGAAGAGTAGCAGGGTAGACTCAGAGAGGAAAGGAAGCGGTTGGCGGCTGTGATGGTTTGGGTAAAAGATGCAAGGGGCTGAGATGTAGCGTTTGCGGTTGAGGGTGCGAGCTTCTTGTCAGGCCCGACAAGTTCAGGGCGTCTGGGATAAGTGGGCTGCCAGTAGGTAATTGTTAGGTGGACGTGCAGCGGGTGCTGCTCAACTTGGGTACAGGGTGCTCGAAGATGCTTTTTCAAATGAAAACATTGTGGGGGAAAACTATTCTTCACTTGAGAACATCATTCAGGACTGCCTGAAAAATTTAGTTAGATATCTGCAAATAGCTACCTATCTAGATACAAACGACCCTTGTTGCGTTTGTCGGCATCATGTTTGGTCCCCCACATCCCAGGTTTGTGGGTGAACAGCTCCGACCGGCCCCCTGTGTGGTGATGTTTACAGCGCTGCTTCAGGCGCGGCCGAGGTCAAAGTAGGTCTAGCGTCTCTTGCCTCGTCCGAGACCTGGCAGTGCTGCATGTTGTACATCTTATCTATCAGGGCCTCTTTGCTATGATGCAGATGAATTCCAAAATCGTTTCTTGAATCTTATCGAATGGAAACTTGCTTACTATTTCGGCAGAAGCTGTTTATAGTGTCAGATCGCACTTTACACATCTCTTCAGAAACCTCCGGGAATCGAGCCCCAGCTTGCACCAGAACTTTATTTCCGGGCCAAGTTGTGCAGTTATCAGGCTGAATTGCAGCTTCAAAAAATCACGGCCTAGGCTCAGCATTATCATCTCTATTCTCTGCCTTTTCTGCATATCAAAGGCATACCGTACCTCAGCATCTCGTCTTGTGCCGTCCAAGCACAGCTCGGCTTAGGCTAGTATTAGGTGCCTTGCAGCCTCCCGCCCCTTGCCGCCCCACAAAAAAAGAACCGCCCAGTCGGCCTATCCTTGGTATTGACCCAGCATTCAACCTTTGCGACTGACTCTCCTTTGCGAAGCTGTCGAATATTCTGTTTCTCAACATCTGCGACTCGTCTGCTTCTCATCCAGACCCCGTCTGGTCTGCGCCCTCTGTACTTTTGTTGCCTGTATCGATCAAGAGAGGCAGAGCAGGTTCTGCAGCGCGCTATTACCCTGACCCCTGCACTTCAGCCTACGTCAAAGACGACACGTCGTTCATCAGCCCCCATGATATCGCGAGATCTGCAACACAGCGATTGACGCTCCCGCAACTCTCCTCGCGCCGATTAGCGCCAAGTGCAACCATGTCACTGCCATGGTCTGAAAGGGGCCGTGCAGACAACAGCTCTCTGCTGCCAACCTCGTCAATGCCAACCATCACTGGCCCAGGCTCTGAGCTCGCCGACTATGATCAGCCACCGTCGCGGCCGCGCCACGCCAGAACCACATCGGCGCATGCCCGTGTTAGTTTCCTGCCACTCATGGCTCTTCCCGATCAGTTCGCTAACCCTATCGTAGAGTGTCGCAGATGAATTCTCGTTCATGACCCCAAGCGAAGCCGCCGCCCGCCTGCGTACCTCCCTAACTCACGGACTTACCCCAAACGAAGGTCTCACCAGACTCGGAAGTTATGGCCCCAACGAGATCCCCCACGACGGCCCGGAGCCTCTTTGGCTTCGCTTCCTTAAGCAATTCCAAGAACCCTTGATTGCGATGTTGTTGGTGTCTGCCGGCGCGTCGCTGCTCCTGGGAAATACCGACGATGCAATCAGCATCACAGTCGCTGTTACCATTGTTGTAAGCGTTGGCTTTATACAAGAATACAGATCAGAGAAATCAATTGAAGCACTGAATCATTTGGTTCCAAACCACGCTCACCTCCTGCGCAGCTCGCCGCACAAGTCTTCATCCCCGAAAGGACCTGCGCTGCCTTCGAACATCACGAATGCTCAAGACATCGGCGATCCTGGCACCAAGACACCCGAAGACAGCGTTCTAGATGCCACTTCTTCCAAGGTCATGGCTTCTCAGCTAGTGCCGGGCGACTTGGTATTGTTTACCACTGGCGATCGCATCCCGGCTGATGTTCGCGTTATTAAGGCCGCCGATCTTACAATTGACGCTTCCAACCTCACTGGAGAAACCGATCCTGTTCGCGTCGGTACCGAAGCGAAGCGTCGTCAAGTCATGCCCCAGTTTGGCAATGAAATTCCCAACTCTTCGCTCGCGCCCAATGCCACCACAAGCATGGAAAACGTTGCCTACATGGGAACATTAGTCAAGTCTGGCCACGGTCAGGGTATTGTTTTCGCCACTGGCGGAGCCACACAGTTCGGTGCGATTGCAACAAGTGTGTCTGGGACCGAAAGTCCTCGCTCACCTTTGCAGCTCTCTATGGATGATCTAGGCTCGCAGCTCAGCAAGGCGTCGTTTGTTGTCATTGGTCTCATTTCTCTTGTTGGCCTACTTCAAGGCAAACGATTGTTGGAGATATTCACCATCTCCATTTCCTTGGCTGTCGCCGCCATCCCCGAAGGTCTCCCCATTATCGTCACCGTTACTCTCGCTCTGGGCGTACACCGTATGGCAAAACACAATGCCATTGTACGCCGTATGCCCAAGGTCGAGACGCTTGGGTCTGTCAATGTCGTCTGCACAGATAAGACGGGTACACTTACAACCAACCATATGACTACAGCTGAGATGTGGTATTTTGGCCGAGAGGTAATCAATGTGGAGGAGGAAGCTGAAGCTATCGAATCCAGCCTCTCTCAGGCCGCCTCTAGAATCCTACGCATTGGTAACATTGCCAACAATGCAAGGCTTGTGCATAGCCATACAGAAGGCTCTGTTCCATCTCTTGCTGTCATGTCGTCGACTCTAGGTCGAGGTGATACCCCATCTTTTACACGATGGGCCGGTCAGCCCACCGATGTTGCCATGATGGACCTCCTAGACAAGTTCAAGGAGCACGATGCTCGCGAATCTGTCGGGCCCCGTGCAAATGATATTCCATTCAGCTCGGACAGAAAGTGGATGGGCGTCATCATTGGTCAAGAGAAGGAATACGCCTACATGAAAGGGTCCATTGAGAAGGTTCTTGCAGCCTGTGACACATACCTTGACAAGGATGGTCGAGAAATTGTTCTCGACTCAGCTCGCAGACAAGAAGCACTCCAAGCCGCGGAATCAATGGCTTCAAAGGGCCTCCGCGTTCTTGCCTTTGCCAGTGGGCCAGTCTCACGTTTCGGCCGATCTAGCGCACGAAGCAGCACGCCAGTAATGGAAGCGTCCTCTGCTCTTCCCGGAGAGGAGGCCTTTAAGGGCCTAACATTCGCTGGACTTGTTGGCATGAGTGACCCCCCTAGGCCCGGCGTTGGCAAATCTATCAGACGACTCATGCGCGGCGGTGTCCGAGTCATTATGATTACTGGAGATGCCGAAATGACGGCTCTCGCTATCGGCAAGCAATTGGGCATGAATATCGCTACTGCCAGCTCGTATGCCGCTGGACAGACCACTGTCAGGCCAGTGCTGCGAGGCGACGAGATTGACAAGATGTCGGATGAGGCTCTCGCAGACGCCATGCAGCACACGACTATTTTCGCTAGAACGACTCCCGATCATAAGCTCAAGATTATCCGCGCTCTTCAGTCTCGAGGCGATATTGTCGCCATGACTGGTGACGGCGTCAATGATGCGCCGGCATTGAAAAAGGCCGACATCGGTATCTCCATGGGCCGTCACGGCACCGACGTCGCCAAGGAAGCTGCGGATATGATCCTTACTGATGACGACTTTTCGACCATTCTGCGCGCCATCGAAGAGGGCAAGGGCATATTTAGTAACATCCAGAATTTCCTCAGATTTCAGCTTTCCACCAGTGCCGCCGGCCTATCGCTTGTGTTCCTCTGCACCTTGCTTGGCTTCAAGAATCCGCTGAACCCAATGCAGATTCTCTGGATCAGTAAGTCGCAACGCTCTAGCCACCCCTTGAGGTTGCCTTGCTAACCCTGTTCTCAGACATCATCATGGACGGTCCGCCGGCCCAGTCTCTCGGCGTGGAAGCCGTTGATCCAGATGTTATGAACAAGCCCCCAAGGAAACGAAATGATCCTGTGCTCACACGCGGTGTCATTACGCGCGTATTGACATCTGCCTTTATTATTATGGTTGGAACCATGCTAATTTACAGCCATGAAATGCTTGCCGACGGCGAGGTGACGCGCCGTGACACGACCATGACCTTTACCTGCTTCGTTCTGTTTGACATGTTTAACGCGTTGAGCTGCCGGTCTGAAAGTAAATCAATTCTCCGCGGCGAAGTCGGCCTCTTCTCCAACAACCTCTTCAACTGGGCCGTGTCACTCAGCATCGTGGGCCAGATACTTGTCATCTATCTGCCAGCGCTGCAGGAAGTTTTTCAGACGGTGCCGTTGACTTTGGGCGATCTCTTTCGTCTGACGGTTCTGTGTAGCACAGTCTTTTGGGCAGACGAGTTGAGGAAATATCTAAAGTACGGGCAACGGCGTTTAGTGAGCGGTTATAGCCAAGCCGTATAGGTAGACTAGATGGCGACTAGGGCTTTATTGCATAATTGGGTGGCGCAAAGCAATTGTGGTATCAATTTATCTGTTTAGATGCTAAAAATCACACTTGACGTGCGTTGATTGACTTTGTAGTCTGTGTTGACCGGTCAAGGCCGGCGAGTCTAGTTGATGATGCTGGATCTTGAGCGCCCATGACCTCCCCATAATTTGGCTTACACCTCTTGTCTCACGCACCCTCGAAATTTCGTGTACAAGATTTTGAATCAGATCAATTGTATTGCAAAGGCTAAAATCCGACTGACGGATGGTCGACCGTTTATCTGCGTTGCTATGAGCATTGTGTGGATTGACGGTTGAATTGCTCGTCTCCGGGTAGGGTGAGCCCACCAGCCAGCCTGAACGGCCCGCTGCTGGTGTGGCAGCGAGGCCAACAATCAGAGCTTCCCTCCGCCAAACTCCTAAGCCCTCTAACACAACACAGAACGGGCCAGCTCGACAGCGATGCGCGGTTCAAGTCAAACGTATCTGCGCCAATGTCCGCTCTAATGCACAGCGGTGCCAATCGCGCCGACAGCGACGACACGACGACTACCTCAGCGAAACACCACAATCACCATGCCGCTGCCGTTGCGGGTCTCGAGAATGCCGCCACGCTGGCCGACGTGCGAGCCACCCTCGATGCGCTGCATGTTCGCGAAGCGGGCATCACCCGACGCCTCGATAACCTGATTGCTTTGCAGACGGACCTCTCGCGGGACCTCGGCCGGCTGGACATGCTGCGCGCGGGGCTGGGCTCCCAAGTTATTGCCACACGCTCCATCGGCAACGAGATGCTGACCACGGCCGCCGAGACGGCGGACGACTTGAGCAGCAAGGTCAAGAAGCTGGACCTCGAAAAGAGCCGCGTCGAGGATACATTGCGTGTGGTGGAACAGGTGGCGGAGCTCAAGGCTTGCGTGCACGGTGTCGTGGGCTCCATGGGCGCTCCGCAGGACTGGGAGGCGGCCGCTGGGTATCTATCCAGGGCGGGCCATGTTCCCGAGGAGATTATCAAGGGCCCCTTTGCCGCCGGGATTGTGCCCAGCGTTGAGGTGCCGGATGCGCCTTGGACGACGCTCGAAAACGCCAAAGAGAGCCTCTGCACGTTGTTTCTGCGCGAGTTCGAAAAGGCCGCTGCCGACGGTGACGGGACCAAAGTCACTAGATTCTTCAAGCTATTTCCTCTCATCGACCGCACAGAAGTCGGCCTCGACGTATATGGGAAATATGTGTGCCAGGGTGTCGCCGGGACAGCTAGGACGACGCTCAAGGACGGTATCGGTGGGCAGACACGCAAAGACGGGTTCTTCTACGCCAACGCTCTCACGAAACTCTTTGAGCACATTGCGCAGATTGTCGAAGGCCATGGAGGCTTGGTGGAGAGACACTATGGCGCGGGGAAAATGGTTCGCGTTATCGAGAGGCTCCAGATGGAAGCAGATGTGCAGGGCGGCATTATTCTCGACACTTGGACTGACGAACGCAGCCTGGATAGGAAGATGACTGATGTGAAGAGCTATCCATTCTCATTCTTGGTACAAAGCTTCTTGCCACCACAATCACGAAGCAACACTCCGCGCATGAGCTCGCCAGCAGTGGGTACAGGGTCCGATGGCCGCGCCAGTGAAGATGAAGGAGTGAATATGAAAGAAGTGGACGCTCTGCTGAGCGAAATCGCAGTCATGCTTGGCCGTTGGTCACTTTATACGAGGTTCATTTCCGGTAAATGTGTTGTAAGTACACGTAATTCACCAAAGTGCAAAACATACCAGCTAGACACTGGGCTAATATACTGATAGGTTCCCGACTCTGATGATTCTCCGCTGTCGACCGCGGAGGTAATCATAAAATCCAACTTGTACAAAAAGATTATGGGGAAGCTCGTATCACCATACAATATCATGACGGGCTTCTTCTTTCGGAGGTCGGTGGAAAAGTCGTTTCAGCTGGACGAGTATCCGCCAGGACTGTCATTGAAGATGAGCAAACCTCTCTCAGGCGAGGCGCCGTACATTATCTCGGCCGTGGATGATGTCATGTACATCATGAATTCTACGATACAAAAGTCCATCTCAACGTCCCAGAGAGACGTGGCATCAAACGTTATTCCCTTAATTGAGCGAATTTTGTCGGCGGATTTCATTGGTATGATACAACGCAAGATGCGCGATGAAACATATCCAAAGCCGGTAATACAAGGTGGTTTTCCACCGGAAGACAAAATAGTTCAATTCATTGTCCTCATAAACAGTTTGGACACAGCGAACCAGTATCTGAACAGGATAATTGAGGGTCGCATAACATTCTCCGAGGAGAACCCGCTCATTGCAATCCCGGGTGAGGGGCTAAAGGGACCCTTTCCCTTTGAGAAAGACGCCATCATGGTCGCGAACCAGCTGCATAAGCTTCAAAGAACATTCTTGGCAAAATCCACCGAGTTGCTTGGTGAAGGGATCAATGTCCTATTCGAGCGGGTCGTCAAGCTACGCCTGCGGCCTGTTCTTGCTGAGACATTCCGTGATGCCGATTATACGCTGACGGAGGAGGAACTCGCCGAGTACGCTGAGCAAAACGAGGACGACCCGGAGCAGGCCAACGAGATGGTGGCACGCCGATTCGAGCGCGGTTGGGACATGCTGATGAAACCCATCGGCCGCATCATGACGCCAGCCACGTTTGATATCTTGCTGGAAACGACGGCCAAGTACCTGTCCCGGGTTCTGGAAAAGAGAATCCTGAGCTATTCGGGCAAGACGAGTGAGTACGGCGCCATACGCATCGAGCGCGACTTTTCGGCCATTGTCAGCATCGTCGCCAAGGGACATTACGGCATCCGGGAGGAGTTTGGCAAGGTGACGCAGCTCATGATGGTGGCCAACATGGAAGACGAAGAGTGGGAGGAACTGGTTGCGCTCGGCGGCGACGACGGCATCGAGTGGACGCTGACTGAGGATGAGAAAAAAAAGGCAAGAGCCCTTGTGCGTCGTGCATAAAAGGAGGCGACGGATTTCTAGACGGAGAAAAATGCATCTGTTTCATATAGAAGAAATAAAGCACGATATTTGGGATCAACTGTTTTCTACCGTATACTTGGGCATACCGCGATTTGACAACACCGAACAGCCTGAATTCTAGGTTTTCAGAGAGAGTCAGACGCCCGACGTTGCGTTGTACAACCTCTGGAAATTCTAGAGCCATGATTAGGAAAAGTTCCTGCCGATAAGAAGTCCGATTTGACAATGCAAAATACACACGACCAAAGGCTACGAATGCTCCACTAAAAAAGTGAAGCGGATCAAGCCGCATCATGAATTTTTTTGCTTTGAGTCACAAACCGACTGACAACTCATCTACAATTCAATATCGAATAAAAAACTTCCAGAGTGCACTCATCAAGGCCTGAAGCTATTGAAAAGCTATTCACACAGGTGGCGGCAGCAGGCGTCCAGCCCCAAAGAGCAACACAAGAGCAGCACACTTCACGCTGGCCATCACCACTGCGGTCCGTCGACTTATATCGACTGCTCTCCGATCGCGCCTGGCCCGGACGCCGCTCACCATGCAGACGCATGTCGTCAGGATTCCCGCGCGGGGACTCGAGCTGGGCCACTTTCGCGACTCCGAGGGTCCCAGCCGGTTGGACGAGTGGTGCGTGAGCGACGCCGCGTCGTCGCGCGGCTCCGTCGAAGCGCTTGCCCAAGCTGGCGTTCACCTCCGAGACCGGAGCACGCCGGTAGCCTTTCCGACGGAAACGGTGTACGGCTTGGGGGCCGATGCGACGCGCAGCGCGGCAGTCAAGGGTATCTACGCTGCCAAGGGTCGCCCGTCGGATAACCCTCTCATCGTGCACGTCTGTGACCTGCAGATGCTGCGGCGCCTGACAGGCACCGACGCCTCGGCGCGCGGTGGTCTACCGGAGAGATACGAAGCGCTGGTTGACAGGTTCTGGCCGGGACCGCTGACGATACTGCTGCCCAACGCGCAGCCGTCGCGGCTGGCACCCGAGGTGACGGCCGGGCTGGCCACGTTTGGCGTGCGCATGCCGTCATCGCCGCTCGCGCTGTCGCTCATCAAGCTGGCGGGCGTGCCGTTGGCGGCGCCGTCGGCAAACGCCTCGACAAAGCCGTCCCCGACGGCGGCGCACCACGTCCTGCATGACCTGGACGGGCGCATCGAGCTCATCCTGGATGGCGGGCCCAGTCAGGTCGGCGTCGAGAGCACCGTCGTCGACGGGCTGTGCGACCCGCCGGTTGTGTTGCGTCCGGGTGGGATCAGCATGGAGGAGCTGCGCAGCTGTCCCGGCTGGGAGCACGTCGTCAAAGCATACAAAGATCACAGTGAAGAGGGCAAGGCGGCGCCGAGAGCGCCCGGCATGAAATATAAGCACTATAGCCCTAAGGCGCGCGTCGTATTATATGAAGCGTCGTATGACGCTGCCGATATTGGCATCGCACCTGTGGATATCGAGGCCGCGAATGCGTCACAAAATGGTCACCCGCAAGACGACGGAGCGCGACCGGCGAGAAGGATCGGCGTCATTCGAACGGAACGGTGGAAAGCGGCTGCCGGCTTACAGGTGAAAAACTGGCGCGAGGCGCCACCCGTGGCGACGGGAATCGACAAGCCCTCGTATCAAGTTTATACAGGTGACCTCGTTGGTCCGGGAGGCCGAGTGATTGGCGAGCTGTTTGATGTGAACCTGGGCAAGGACGCAAAGAGAATTGCACAAGGGCTCTTTGCGGCGCTGCGTGAGCTCGATAGTCGAGGCGCCGACACAATATTCGTCGACGGTGTAGACGGAGAATTAGACATTGCGGCGGCGGTCATGAATCGCTTGCGCAAAGCAGCATCAGAACTTAGATCGTGATGCACCCATTATAGAAGACAGATATAATTTTTATACCCTCTAAAAGATAGCTTATTGCGCCCTGCATATTTCGTCGTCACCTTACGGACACAGTTTCTTTGGTGTCGGTCGATTACCTGCCCTTGCCCCTGTCTCATGATGCCTTGATATTCGTTTTTCTTGTGTTCTGCCACCAAGGCAGAAGGTCGCTCGCCCACTGACGTCTAGTATACTTTCACAGCTGAAACTACAAGCCTTGTCGCAGCCAGTCGGCGAGTTTGGACTTGCCGAGTTGCGCCAGGTTGTTGACACCCTGTTCGCTAAGATCAATGCGGCCGACTTGGAGGTCCTGAGTAGGTGCGCGGCTGACGCGCTGCACGACAATCGTGGGGTCCGTCTCGAGGATGATGCCGTCGTCTACAATCTCGTCAATGGCGAGCGAAACAAGATCGTAGTTTTCGACAATGGTGCGCTTATCAACGGATTGCCTAAGAAGCAGGGTTAGCATTATCTGACACGCGCATTCGAGTGGGCGCGCGCAAGCTAATTAGCGGTAAGACGAGCTCGTACTTGAACAGCAGATGCAGAGAATCTCTGAAAGCAAGCAGGGTATTATATAACAAAACTTCATTCTCGTCAGCAGCACCGACAAGGTAGATCATGACGTCGGACTCGGGCTTGTAGAGAACGATGCGGTTGTCGTAGAGAATAATGTCGCCAGTTTGCTTGGCCGTCTTCTCAATAAGACCCTTTTCAAAAGCCTTTTGTGACTTTGTATCGGGGTAGGGGTTTACAGAAGCACCTGCGATAGGGGAAGCTCACGTCAGTCGACTGTGCGGTGAAGATCTCCATTGGACAAGGGGCAAGAGTGGTTGCGCATTGTTACCTGTAGAAGTGGCGTGAGGAGGTGTGAAGTATTTGGCGAATATTCTTGAGCCATCTTCGGTGCTGAGGACCAAGATGGCCTGGACCGAGAACAGGGTCATTCCGGGAGACATTTTGGGCGGGCTTGACGTGGTCAATCGGTAGTCAATGAAGCTATTGCCTGCCACGCACGATGGCGCACTAGCAAGTCCTCCAGGTGTCCCTGCGAGCCCCTCCAGCCCGCAATCTGCGGCGTAACCTTTTGCCGTTCCGGTCTTGATGTCGCGTGCGCACGGGCCACAGCACCTGGCCCGTTAATTGGAAACGCGTCTTGAGTAACCACTTTACGCGTTCCCCATCTATACGTGCCTGACGCGACACGCCCCGATTTGCTGCACCCTTGCCCCTCTTGGGTGTTACAAACAAATTATTTGTGGCCACGCATCTCTTCCATCAAACCTGGTTTCGACGCTTTTCCACTTGTCGCTCTTCTTCAAATCGTCCTTCTCAAAAATGTCGTCGCCGTCACAGCGTAGGCAACGAAACTCGCAGTCTGCGACACCTCGTCGCTCTGCGCGCCAGTCCTCTGCCAATGTGCCCTCGTCGCCCGGCCGCGATGATGTCCAGCGTGATGCCATAGGCGATGTGTCGTCGCCTTTGCGCCAGATGACGGATAGCCAAAGCACGCATGCTCGCAATGATGCTCCTCCGAGCTCACCGCTCCTCCAGATGAGCGACACACAGTCGGTCGTGGACGACCAGGCTACCCCACGAGCTACACACACCCTTGTCGGAGGTATAATTGCTTTGCGTCTTCTGCTGCGCATCCTCAGGACTAATATTCCAATGTCTAGAATCATCCCCCCTCAGATTCGACCCGAGCTCGAGCCCCGGACGCTCACTACGACATCAATCTGAGCTGCGCAGTGAGAGCAGTGGCTTGTTTCTCGGGTCCGATGCCGGCAGCACCGCCTTGCGCAGACGTGGAGACATCAACTCCGATGCCCTCCGGACCCCTCGTGTGCCACGTCGTGTCATTCTTGATGAGAGCGGGCGAGTTGTTCGCGAGGGCCCCGTTGACGGTTCCGATGCTCCCTCTTACGCTAATCGCGACACAAACACTTCCGAAGCCGACATCCTTGGTGGACAAGGCCAGAGCCTCATCTGGGGAACGACAGTTTCTATTGATGACACATTCGCGGCTTTCAAAGAATTTTTACGCAATTTTACTCAAAAGTACCGCCTGTATCGTGACGGTCTCTCAGATGCGGAAGTGCGCGCCGATCCAGACGCCGAGGTCAAGCCTTATCAGGAAGCTCTTGAAAACATGCTTCTTCTTGGCACTACGAGACTCTACATTGACATCTCCGACCTTAATCTTTACCCTCCTACAAGAAAGCTCTGGCACCAAATTCAGGCTTATCCCCAAGAAATCGTTCCTGTCATGGATCAGTCTGTGCACGATCTCATGGTTGAAATTGCCCGTGCTGAGGATCGAAACAGACCGACTCAGAGCAGCAACGGGCAGGGCGAGTCTCAGCAGAGCAGACAGAGCTCGGAACCGGTATTTCCAAGCTCTGATAGACTAGAAGAGCCTACTACTCCCCGGCCAACGCAAGACCCTCAGCCCTCGCTCGAAGACCAGGTTGCTTCGTCCATTTACGTCGTTCGTCCTTTTGGCTTGGATAAGACGACCAATTTGAGAGATCTCAACCCATCCGGTATGTTGCTTAATTTGCGCCTCTTTTGACTTGAAGCTAATCTATTCAGACATGGACCGCCTTATCTGCGTCAAGGGACTTGTCATTCGTACGACTCCCGTCATTCCCGATATGAAGGATGCCTTCTTCCGATGTAATATTTGCAACCACTCTGTTAACGTCGGTCTCGACCGTGGAAAAATTCGCGAACCCACCGAGTGCCCCCGCCGTATCTGCAGTTCCAAAAACTCGATGCAAATCGTTCACAATCGCTGCTCTTTCGAAGATAAGCAGGTAGTCAAGCTGCAAGAGACTCCCGATGCTGTGCCTGCAGGCCAGACACCCCACTCGGTCTCTGTCTGCGTCTACAATGAGCTGGTCGATTTTTGCAAGGCCGGTGACCGCGTCGAGCTTACTGGCATCTTCCGCGTCAGCCCTGTTCGCGTGAACCCTCGTCAACGCGCTGTGAAGAGTGTGTACAAGACTTATGTCGACGTTCTTCACGTGCAAAAGGTAGACAAGAAGCGCATGGGCGTAGACGCATCAACCCTCGGCGTCGAGGGCGATGAAGATGCTGATAGAGGCGCGAATGACATCCAAGAGACTCGCACCATCTCTCCGGAGAATGAGCAAAAGATCCGTGAAACTGGCGCGCGAGAAGACATCTACGACCTTCTCTCTAGATCGCTCGCCCCATCTGTCTACGAATTGGACGATGTCAAGAAGGGCATTCTCCTCCAGCTTTTTGGTGGCACAAACAAGACCTTCGAAAAGGGCGGTAGTCCCAAGTACAGAGGCGACATCAACGTCTTGCTTTGCGGTGATCCTTCGACGTCCAAGTCCCAGATTCTTGCATATGTCCACAGAATCGCCCCGCGCGGTGTCTACACCAGTGGCAAAGGCTCTTCGGCTGTTGGTTTGACTGCCTACGTTACTCGTGACCCTGAAACTAAGCAGCTCGTCCTTGAATCTGGTGCTCTGGTCCTTTCTGATGGTGGTGTCTGCTGTATTGATGAGTTTGACAAGATGTCCGACGCCACTCGTTCCGTTCTGCACGAAGTGATGGAACAACAGACTGTTTCCGTCGCCAAGGCTGGTATCATTACCACTCTCAATGCCAGAACTAGTATTCTTGCTTCTGCCAACCCTATTGGTAGCAGATATAACCCCGACATGTCGGTGCCTCAGAATATCGACCTGCCGCCTACGCTCCTTTCCCGTTTTGATCTTGTGTATCTGATGCTGGACCGAGTCGATGAGAAGATGGACAGACGTCTGGCCAAGCACTTACTGTCTCTGTACATTGAAGACAAGCCTCAGTCTGCCCCCTCCTCCCTGGACATTCTTCCCGTCGAGTTCCTCACCATGTACATCTCCTATGCCCGCTCTAATATTCAACCTACCATCTCTGAGGAGGCAGGCAAGGAGCTCGTTGAGTGCTATATTGCCATGCGTGCTCTCGGCCAGGACGTCCGCGCTGCCGAGAAGCGCATTACTGCCACCACTCGACAGCTCGAGTCGATGATTCGTCTCGCCGAGGCCCATGCCAAGATGCGCCTATCCGAGGTTGTCACGCGCGAAGATGTCCAGGAAGCGAACCGTCTCATTCAGAGCGCGCTCAAGACTGCCGCCACTGACGCTCAGGGCCGCATCGACATGAGTCTCCTAACTGAGGGCACCAGCGCCGTCGACCGCAAGCGCAAGGCCGAGCTCAAGGACGCTACTCTCCGACTACTCGACGAGATGACCTCGGCTGGCAATGCCGTTCGATGGAGCGACGTGGCGCGCCGTCTGGGCGAAAACTCGAGTATCCCGGTTGAGCAGGCTGATTTCACTGAGGCCATGCGGGCACTGGAAGCGGAGAACGCCATCATCATCACTGGTGACGGTGCCAGAAGAAGTGTCCGACGAGTCACTGCTGTGGTCTGAGATGAATGAGCTGAAAGTATGTAAAATGCTTGGAAAATCTACCACGAATGATTGTTATGAGGGTTGCGGAATTGAGTTGTCGGACATTTTTCGGAGAGAGGTTCATACGTGTTTAGGATCACGAGGGGCTTCGGGCTGGTCAAGAGGAGGTTGGTTAATACTCTGTCACGGCGTTGCTATCTTCTATAGATCTTTGTAAACGGGCCAATTACAATTTGCTAATTAGTTTTGAATTCTTCTTTTCATGCGCATTGCATCGCGCATTATCACATCATGTCTCCTTGTAGTCTTGAGAGTTACCAATACTTCGAAGTTTTGTCGATTTATTGTCCTCCGCATTAAGTTTTCCGACGTCTACTAATTCAAGTGAAATATAGCTACTGTAATTTGTCCCATTTGTGGCTTTACTAATGCCATTCTGAAGCCATTGTTTTTTTTTCTTTTGACCCATCTTTTCATGGTTGTGCCGTCATATGAAAAAAATCATACCACAAGGTATTCTCACAAAATGTCCACCTTGCGGACCTCTGTCCACTCCTTTTCCACCTTTGGCACCATGATGACCAGGACGCCATCGTCCAACTTGGCCGCAATGCCCTCGGCGTCAACGTCCTCCTTCAGCTGCTGCTCGCTCGCCGCGCCCACGTCCCGCGGCGGTAGCACAACCTTTTTCGAAAAGACACCGACGCGGCGCTCCGCCGAGTGCAGCGACTGCAAAAAGATCTCGTCGCCGGGGCGGTGCACGACGCCCGTGACGGAGAGCGTGCCGTGCTCCGGGTCCCAGTGAACGCCGATATCCTCGCGCTTGGCGCCTGGCAGGGCGACGTGCAGGACGTAGGCGCGCGGCGTGTTGAAGAGGTCGACGGGGGGCGAGAAGGAGTCCACGTCGTCGTCGTGGTTCTCGGTCGTGTTGTTGTCCACGTTGAAGCCGCGCGCGGCGGCGGCGCCCATCTGCTGCACAAAGGGGTGACTCATGAGGCCGCGCATCATGTCGGGGAAGCTAAAGGCGTTGTTGGGACCGGCGCCGGGAGCGGCGGTATCAAAAGGCCAACCGCTGCGGTCGTGGTGATTGCGGCGACTGTGTGAGCCTCTGCGACCGCCGCGGCCGCGACGGCCACCTCCGCAGCCGCGGCCGAAGCCACCGAAGCCACCAAAGCCGCCAGTGAATGGCTCGCTTTGATGATGGTTGTTTGCCTCTTCGTACTCGGGCACCATTTCATCGGGATCGGGAACATCGTCTCTCACAGTATCGGGCGAGCCGTTCTTCTCATCTCCTGAAGCGTTCTTATTCTTCTCGTCAGACGACCTGGCATTCCTTTCCTCGTCAGGAACGCTGACGGGTCTGTCGCGGGTGCCCTCTTCTTCGCTGTCATGGTGGTGGCGGCGACCACGTCCGTGGCGGCCGGGACGTCCGTAGCCACGGCTCCTCCCCCAGTAATCGCCCCGGTGATGGTCGTCGCTAAAGTAAAAGTCACCATCATCTGCAGTCCAACCACCGCCTCCGCGGCCGCCCCAACCCCAAGCTCCGGGAGGATGGTGATGACGATGGCGACCGGGGCGGCCAGGGCCGGGAGGCGGGGCAGGCACAGAGCCGTGACCGGGAGGCCCGGGAGGGCTGGAAGGGCGCGGATGGTCAGAGCCTGGTGGCCCAGGGGGTGGAGGAGGATGAGGAGGACGGCCAAAAGGGAAGCCGGGCCAAAAGGTAGGATAGCTGGTGTAGTCGGAGCCGTTATGGTCGACACCACGGCTGGTAGCGCCGAGACGGTTGGGGTCCAAACCCATCATCTGTTCGAAGAAGGCGGCAGCGTCCGGTTTTGGTTGTTGCGGGGGGGACATGCTTTCGGTATAAACTTGCTATGTCGAATATGGTTTGGTGCAGTGTAAGGTAAACGGTGTTTGAAGAATTGGGAAATAGAGCGATACTCTGAAGAACAAAGGCCAAAGGGAACCGAATGTCCGACTGGTCAAGAACCACATATATATATATATAAATGGACCTTACGCAATAGCCACGCAATTGGTAGGCAGCCGCTCAGCCGTGTAAGCCAAACACGCAATTCTAGGCAGCCGGGTGCCTGAGCGGCGGAAACGATCGCTATACGCACGTAATCGAACCGACTAGGAAATGACTGTTGCTGGTCAGAGAACAAGTAATGCGCATTCGCCACATGCCAACCAAAGTCCCATTTGCTGCTTGCAGCGCATGTGAGTGCTCACTAGGTTGGCAAAGCCGCGCGGCCAGCCCTATGGGCCTACGCAAGCCAAGAAGAAATTGGGAGGCGAATAGCGGCAATACCCCGATCCTTCCGGGGGGTCATTGTTTCGGGACCGAGGAAAACACTCCTGGTAGGAAACTTTCGTACTGAATTTTTACTAATGACCCAGGTGAAGATGGGCTGATGTTGCTTCTTCTTTTCCTTGACTGTTGTTGGGACTATGCCTGTTGCACACTGCGCTAAACTACTAATTACTACTTACACGAGGCCAGACATCCCAACAATCAGT